>JBBPBX010065133.1:0-20047 GCA_038048925.1 Garcialebias charrua | reverse complement strand
TCGTTGCACGCGGAGATTTTGAGAGTTATCGCTGTTCCAGTTGTAGCACCTCTGCACACTTTATGCTGAAAACCTAAAATGGAGGGTGCTTGGGTTCGGTATCAATCTGGTACCCCAATCGGTGTGCAGCACCAATGACCTAGTTTAATACAAATAGGACCCAGAGAAACAGGATAATTTGAGGCAAAATGATTCAGCCTTAATTTATTAAACTAAATAACCTAATAGTGAGTGACAGGAAGTTTAACTAGTCACTACTATAAACTTTATAGCCGGAAAACTCTTAAAATTTAAACAAAATACCTCTTCACATAAAGCAGAACAAAAGGAATATTACAGGTCTCTTTTTTTTCTTTTCACCAAAGAACAACAGTAAATGTCCATGTACATCAATATACACAGTCCTGCACACAATGTAACCCAGTCAATTTATTACTCACAACCTCCAGAAGAGTGGGAAAAACGTTGCAGGCCTGTTACAAAAACCCAGAGTTTTTGTAAATCCCAGAGGAAACTTTGAGAACGTTGCAATTCACTCGTCCTCTTCTTCTCCCACGTCCATTGAACGCAGCAGCAGAGCCCGCGAAACTGAAACTCCTCAACTCAAAGCTCGCCAGGACTATTTGCGTCTGTATCCTCTCGTCCCTCCCTTCGCGTCGACCAAGCTCCTCCAACTTTGTCTTAAATTTGTCCTCACCAAGGCGTTTTGTCCAACTTTCTCCCTCTTGAGTCTGTATCTTCTCACTTTTTCCTCTGCTCGTCTCCCCGGCTCGGTTCTGCATCAACCCGGTTCGTCCCGCCTTCCTCTTCCCTCTTCACCAATCATGAGTCACGCACTGGACGAGCAGTCCCAGTGACCAATCAGGTGGCTCACCTACTGGACGAGCAGTCCCAGTGACCAATCAGGTGGCTCAACCAAATAAATACACAGTGCATCTTACGTCAAACTAATACTTCTTCCACATGCAATATTTACATAAAATAATGCTCAATTGATTTACAAAATACAGTTTTATTTACTTAGTAACTATATTTACCCTTAATATTATTTAAATATTAAAGTAAAGGAAAATACAAGTGTATTTCTTTCAGAAACAAGAATATGAAAAACCCATAACTGTCATCAATGTTATGCATTAGTAAATAAATGTTTACTTTTAATATATTTGTGTCTTGTCTTGAATTATGTAAGACTTCTATTAACCTCATTGTTACCTTGTAGAAACCTCAGTTTATCCACTGGGCTACATCTATATACATCAACTGCTTGAGGTACACAGGACATTTAAAATGTGCCACAAAGAAGTGGAGGACACGGGCTCACACAGAACTGAGGAACACATTTTTTGGGGGGAGAGATGCAAATACAGGTGCTGGTCATAAAATTAGAATATGAAAAAGTTTATTTATTTCAGTAATTCCATTCAAAAAGTAAAACTTGTATACAGTATTATATTCATTCACACAGACTGATATATTTAAAAAAAAATCTTAATGTTGATGATTATAACTGACAACTAATGAAAAGCCCAAATTCATTACCGGTAACAGAAAATTACATTACTTGAGATAAAAAATAAAAAAAAGGATTTTTATAGATGTTGGCCAACTGAAAAGTATGAACATGGTACCATGGTCCTTGCAAAAGGACCCCCAACTAAGTATTCAAAGATGTACATATTGTACATTTCATGTTCATAGTTCTCAGTTGGCCAACATTTATAAACATTTTTTTAAATTAATCTCAAGTAATAGTCTAATTTTCTGAGGTACTAAATTTAGGGTTGTCATTAGTTGTTGGTTTTAATTATCAGCATTAAAAGAAATAAACTTGAAATCAGTTTAATGAAAGTTTCACTTTTTGAATGGAATTACTGAAATAAATCAACTTATTTAAAATATTATGACCAGCACACTTTTTAAACATATTTGTGGTGGGACTGTAATTTTATATAGCTTTCATATTTCTCGTGTTACTGCCAGTGTTGCAGCTATAAATCCAAAAGAAAAATGAAGGCATGTTAATAAAAAACAAAAACAAATTAATGTTAAGTACAGACCAAAGCTATGTGAGCTGTGTACTTTTAGATTTGTTTGTGTACTGGTACATTTTGTTTTGCCACCAGTTGATAAGCTCCCTCCAATGTAATTCTAAAGCTTTTGTTTTTTTAAAGGTACCAAAGGTGGACTTTTCCATTTTATGTGTTATGCTGTTCTGTTAATCCTTTAATTTATGTTAAAGAGGATAAAGGAAAAATGTAAGGAGTGATTTGTAAACCTTAAACCAACGGTTTCCACCATGTTTCCTGCTGCACAATGGATGGTCAAATGTGG
Organism: Garcialebias charrua; assembly: GCA_038048925.1. Classification (NCBI taxonomy): domain Eukaryota; kingdom Metazoa; phylum Chordata; class Actinopteri; order Cyprinodontiformes; family Rivulidae; genus Garcialebias; species Garcialebias charrua. The sequence continues at coordinate 17,713 of JBBPBX010065133.1, read as the reverse complement.
TTCCTAGCTTTGTTTGCCTCAACGCAGTTTTGAAGTAGATGCATTATATTTTTCATATGCATAGCATGTACAGATTCTTTTTGTACCTATTTTTGTACCTATTTTGTTACAACTGATGCCAGTTATGCATTTTTTTTATTCATATACGGATTTGTTTTATATTATGATACTGATGCCTTTATGTGTAATAAACTGATTCTTTTATCATAACTTTCGACTCTGTTATTTTTAATGTTAGTACTGTAGAATTAATTCATAGCCAAGAGTTATTTGCACAACTACATATCATCATGATTCCACTAATAAATCTCAATTTAAAACTGTGGATTGGGAACTTGAAAAGTTTGTGTTGTCTGAACGTTGAAGGGACAGTTTCTGAACGTTCAGGGGACAGTTTCTGAACATTCAGGGGACGTTGTCTGAACGTTCGGGGGACAGTTTCTGAACATTCAGGGGACGTTCTCTGAACGTTTTATGGAGTTTCATTTGGACGTTCAGTGAACGTTTTCTGCAAACGTTCAGAGGACGTTGATGACAACGTTCAGAGGACGTTGTCTGAACGTTCAGGGGACAGTTTCTGAACATTCAGGGGACGTTCTCTGAACGTTCAGGGGACAGTTTCTGAACATTCAGGGGACGTTCTCTGAACGTTCAGGGGACAGTTTCTGAACATTCAGGGGACGTTCTCTGAACGTTCGGGGGACAGTTTCTGAACATTCAGGGGACGTTCTCTGAACGTTCGGGGGACAGTTTCTGAACATTCAGGGGACGTTGTCTGAACGTTCGGGGGACAGTTTCTGAACATTCAGGGGACGTTCTCTGAACGTTTTATGGAGTTTCATTTGGACGTTCAATGAACGTTTTCTGCAAACGTTCAGAGGACGTTGATGACAACAACGTTCAGAGGACATTGTCTGAACGTTCAATGTTAGCTGGGTACTTACTCGGTTTGTGTTACACCCCAGTGCCATGACTAACTTTCATTATGAGGGCTGTAACAGACGTCATGTACTGCTCATCATTTGATTCGTTGTTTGCAGCAGGGGCGGAACTCGTTCTAACAACAACCTCAGCGCGAGTTGAATTTCATTAAAATTTTAACTACAGAAACCCCTAAAAAAATTGTTAGCTGAATTAGTTTTTCTGAGTTTAGTTTTTGTTAATAATGATTACAAATCAGCTTATGTTAGAACGTAAATAACACGAAGCGCGCACCCATGCAGAGCATTTCCGCCTTTCAGCGCAAGCTGAATTTCATTAAAATATAACTAATATTCTCTAACTCTTGCGCGTAGCCAGGATTTTAAAATATAACTAATATTCTCTAACTCCTGTGCGTAGCCAGGATGTTGGGGCGAATCCTTTATATTAAAAGTGGACTCTTGAAAAAACCAATATGCCTCTGTGGCTGAGTGGTTAGAGCGTCTGCTTTCCACTCTAAATTTTATCTTGACTCTGGTTCGATTCCCACCTGGTTCAACTTATTTTACGTTTGTCTTTTATTGGAGAAAATAAAAAGAAGGAGTTTGTGTTATGCCTGTGGTTAACACAAACTACTTTTTTTTTTAAAGAGAGGGACAGTTGAACCCGGAGGCCTCCACTTCTGTTTAATGATGGACGGTTTCTTTTCACAAAGATGGCCTCCTTTACTCCTCTCTCAAACCATCGTTCCTCTCTATCAAGGATGTGAACATCTTCATCCCTGAAAGAGTGACGCTGGCCTGGAGATGAGTGTAGACTGCAGAGTCCTGACCTGATGATGTTGATCTTCTGTGCTGGGCCATCCTTTTGGCCAGTGGCTGTTTAGTTTCCCTGATATAAGACTGATCACAGCCCTCCTGACACTGAACAACATACACAATATTACTCTGTTTGTGCCGGGGGACTGGATCTTTGGGATGAACCGGTAAAAAAATGTGGGTGGAAAAAGGTGAAACACCCACACCTGCCTCCACCCTCATTCGCCCCACCCTGGGCCCGTGAGTAAGGCCCTTAACCCCCACCATCTGCTCCGTAAAGCAGGTCTCTCTTGAAAATGAGTTATCTTGGCTCAATGAGATAAATAAAGGGTAAATGAAAAAAAAAATAGAAAACACATTGTGACAGCAGGTGAAACGTTTCCACTGAACATCTGCTGGTTTTTCTATCATCTCTACTGACTTGTTGAACCAATGATCCTGGAGGTGATTGATCCCTGCACAGTGATCACATGACCGCAGCAAGAATCCACTGAAGACAGTGCTGGACTGGCCATCGGGCATACCGGGCAAATTCCCGGTGGGCCGTCGGTGATTTATGCGATTTATGGGCCGCCCGGGCGGTCCTGTCACTCATGAACCAAAAAAATAAATTATAGCTATTTTTTTTGTCAATCGCGACGGCCGATTGGTTGATTTTCTTGAACAACATCGAGCTAATCCAATGAAATCTCTCAGCACTCTTCCGACCAGCCCCTTCCCTTTACTCGCATCAAAGCAAGCTGCTGCGGCTGAAACCTGACACCAGCGTGCCTGACAGAAACTGGACTCACACGGAGCTAAAGTTCCTCCTCCTACCTGCAGCTGAGAGGACGACGAGACAGGACTCAAGGAGTGACGTGACGTCTGCTCTATGCGACCTAGTTTCAGCACGGCATGAAGTTGCAGCACGCGTTAGCACTTAGCATTATTAGCATGTTGTTGCGGTCTCCTGTTTTGTTGTTAAAAGACCAGCGCAAATTCAAAAGCTGTGCACGCTGTTTCACAAGACCTGCAGCAGCAACACACGTCACTTGAACGGACTAACCACATCATCCGAACGTGAACGAAGAAAACAGCTTGTAAACACCGATCAGCAGCTGCAACTTTTATCAGGTAATTCAAATCATTCCAGATCAATAACACAAATTGTAGGAGTTTTTAATGATCTCTGAATCATGTCTGAAATGTTGTTGATGTGCAGGCTTTACTGAACGCTGCTAAGACGTCTTCCATCACGTCAACACTTCAGCACTTTATGAAAAAACTCAGACTGATAGTGTCAGCATGTCCTGGAGCCCTGATGATGAGAGATGATGAGAGATTCAACCACCTCAACTGCTCAAAAAGAGGTATTGTTCTTTTACTATTACTGTACTATTACCTTTTTAATTTAAAATTATAATCTTATTAACTTTTTTTAACTTGTCTGGGCCTCTGGACATTCAAAAAACAAAACAAAACAATTGTAGAAACGTTTCATCTTTCATCAGAAAGACTTCCTCAGTCTGAGGTGCTGTATTCAGCTCAGTCTTATAAATATCACCCTCTCACTGTGGAAACTCTGGAACAACCTGCCCCCCAACATTAGACAGGCCTCCTCCCTTCACATGTTCAAATCCCTGCTAAAAATATCATCTTTTCTCTATTATTTCAAACTGTGTGAGCTGACGTAGTGTATATATATTTTTTTTACTGTGTTTTCATTTTAATATTGTTCTTATACATTTTTATTATACTTTTACCGCTGTTAATATCATAATTTTTACCATTGGTGTGTGATACTGTTCTGTACATTTTTAAACCTCTTTTGTGTTGTGTGTGTGAAGCACCTTGATAACAGTTTATCTGTTTTAACTGTGCTATATAAATAAAATAGACTTGACTTGACTCACAGTGGATCAACCAGTTTGTTGATGACAGCTGAAACCAGCTGCTCACATGAGCAAGGAGGACCATCAGCCTAACAATGGATCATTAGCACCCTGATGGTTGTTTGCTATTCACAGAGGGCTGAGTGATACTAGCAACAACAGCATTGTAAGAGGGGGACAGTTGAACCCGGAGGCCTCCACCTCTGTTTAATGATGGACGGTTTCTTTTCACAAAGATGACCTCCTTTACTCCTCTCTCAAACCATCGTTCCTCTCTATCAAGGATGTGAACATCTTCATCCCTGAAAGAGTTGGCCTATACAAACGTATTGTTCACTTGAAACATTTTCAAAATAATCATTTTATAAGTCTTTTTTGTAAACATATTATTTGTTTAGTGAAGTAAAGACACTATTTTTTATATAAAGCAAGTATTTCTTTATTCATTCAACCTTCATTTATGATATTGAAATCAAGAAATACCTTATTTTTTATCAAAAGTATTTATGTTTAATAAAGTCAAGAAAGACCATTATGTTTTTTGAATATTTTTAATTGGTAATTATTTTATTAAAACATTTAAATTTTTTATGTATTGTGACAGAGGGTTCTTGTTAGCAGCTGCTGAAAGTAACTAATAAATTAACTTAGTAATCTAACTTAGTTACTTTCCAAATCAAGTAATCAGTAACTTAACTAAGGGCCAGTTTACATGGCGCGTATTTTGAGTGTAACCGCTACTTTCTCTTTGCGACTTTGCTTATCGCCTACACGACGCTGCTGGCCCCCCTCGATGACACCGATACTTTTCTGATCCTGCTCTCAAGGTGGAAGTTTTTCGCTGACCCCCCGTTGATAATGTAAACATCTCCCGTGGAGCTTTTGTTTGAACACATGCACGCAGCACGCACGCGCAGACAGCCGGCATTTTAACAATGGCGGTGGACTGGACAGTGGACACACGCACCACTTTCTGAACTATAGCTGATGGAATATATTTTGATTCTCATATTTAATTATTCTACACCTTACCTGCATCTGTGTTGGAAGAGAGCAGCTGCCTGGATCCAGTTGTCTGTTAACGAGGCAGTCGGACATTTCACGTGTCACGCTGCACTATAACATACTAAATGTGCTATATATTAACAGTTTAACAATAATAAACAGTATTTATGTTAGCGTGGGAGATATTTACATTTATCTGAGCTAAATGAAGCTATCTGGACTCGTTACGTCATGCCTAACATGCTGCATGTTGAAAATGAAGACACCAGGTTGATTTTTTATTTATTTATTTATTCAACACCACAAACTCATGTCACAAACACTGAGAATTAAATTGAACACTTTTAAAAACACGTTAACCGAACTTTAATGAACTGGACTCTGTTGTTCATCCTGGTGGACACAGCTGGACCCACATCCGAACCGGTTCGCTTCGTGGAACGACAGCTTCGACCTCGCAGGAAAAAAATAAAAATAAAACCTCAGTTGGTTGTTCTGTGATCGAACTAAACACAAGGAAACATTATTAAGAACATTGTTTACCTTGTAGCGCTGCTGTAAATCAGCTGATTCTCACGGAGTAAAGTCAGACATGTTGACGCGGTTCTGGTTCTGCTCAGCATCTGGTGTGCAGATGAAGCGGTCCACTTGGTGTCAGATCTGTTGACTCTTGTCCAAATTCCAGCTTTAACTTGTTGTTAACTTGTTGACAACAACTTGTAGTAGCTGAACTTTTAGCCAGAGAGGAAAACAGGCTGCCTCTTCTGCTTTGTTTACCTCAGGCAGCAGTGGCACGCATGCGCAGTAGTGAAGGTTCCAAAGATCACAGCGCCATCTACAGGCCCAGCATGGTAACTACAGTAAATTCATGAGTACGGGGGGTGGAGGGGGAGAGAGTCGTATCCACAGAATTCGCCCATGTCAACGCAAAACTTTCAACCTAATTAACATACCCAAAAGTTGCGTTTCCCCCACACAGTGTCCGTGTAAACAGGGCCTAAGTTACTTTTCCCAAGGACTAATCAGTAACTTAACTAAGTTACTTTTTCAATGTAACTATGCCATCACTGGAAGGAATTTCAGTTTGGGTGTTCAAATGAGCCAGGCGTCTCTTGAAGCAAATAGATTTATTGAAAAAGATACAGGTTAAGAGATTAAGCAGACAATGAATTGATCAATATGCATACGATCCGATGATTCGTTGAACAGACCTTCTCGCTCGAAAAGTCCCCCAAGGAATGTCAGCTTGCTGCTCTGGTGCGCGATATCATAAAATGTTTTGAACTTCTTATTGGTCAGAGGAGCTGCTATCAGTAGTTGCTAAGGCAACTGAGATTTATAGAGTGCCCAAGGTCTTCTTCTTGACTGACCTGATTGTGTGTGCCTCTTTGTTTGAGCCTAAGTTTTTAGAAGAGTTTAGATTCAAACTAGTTTCCTTCGACCTTTATGTTTCACCTGTTGCACCTTTTAAGTGGCACATTCTGTGTCATGAACTAAGTGTCTGTGTTTATACTATGAACTAAGTGTCTGTGTTTATACTAAAGATGTACCTGTTCTTTCAGTCAGATCCTGTGTCTGCTTTGCCCTTCCTCCCTGTGGGGGGGAAGGGCAGATGTCGGCCTGAGAGTTGCTTCGAGCTGCAGGTCTGCTCAAACTGCACACCGGTAAGATTAAAGTTTGCACAGTGCATTTAAGCATCTAAACATGATTGTATTATAACCTTTGATTACATGAAACACATTTGTGAACCTTTGATTACTTGAAATATAGTTATGTATGAATATACCTTTGTGATTACATGAAATATAGTTATGCATAATACGTATATAATGGTGCTTTCTTCTTCAGCACTCTGCTCAAAATGCCCGGGCCGATTTTTTGTCCCAGTCCAGCCCTGACTGAAGAGGCTGCAAATAGAGCAACAAGAGTGAAGCAGAGAACAGGCTGAAAATGAAGAAGTGGACAGAGAAATGATCAAATGAAGCATTTAGTGTTTCCATTTGAACAGAGCAGCTGGAGCTGAAGCTTTTGATCCAGAGCAACACAACAGCTCTGCTTTCAAACCTCCACACACTTTCTGACGTCCACTCTGTCCACAGTGTTGGACGTGTCTCCATCCACTGGTGTTTGTTCTGGACGGCCCACTGGAGCAGGATCAGAGGCTTTCTGCTACTAAGACAACACTTTACACACACGAGGCTCTGAATGTTAGAAACCCTCTGACTAGAATACACTTCTTCTGTGTGAGCTTTGAGCTCAAACTGTGAATTTAATTCAAACTGGAGACCAGTCCACCTCCCAGCAGCACCACTGTTGGACTGGATTCTACAGGTGGACCTAAGAAACTGGACCTTCAAATGCCTGTGACATGCACGAACACAAAAAGAGGAAGAACATGTTAATATAGAATAAATTCTGCATAATATCCATGAATTAGTTCCATGGCATGGCCGGAGTGAAACAGGAAGTGACAACAAAGAGGAAGAAGTCTTTCAAAATCTTTGTTTCTACAAGATGTGACTCTTCTTCATCTTTCTTTAATAGTGACTGTGAATAATGTAAAGAAACATCAGACTCTGTGCTCCTGTCTGTGTTAGCTGTTGTAGCAATGATGTGTTTCCATGCAGGCGTTGTCATCTCTCCGTTCCTGCACATGCAAATATCTCCACAACTGTTCATGTGAGCTGCGTGAATTGATTCTGCCATACATCAGTAATGTTCTCTTTCCATGAACGCTTTAGTGTTTATCATGAAAACTGGATGTGACAGGAACTTGAAGAGAATTGATCCTGTTTCCATTAGAAAGACTCTCAGACACAGAAGCCCACAACCAGAAATAAAACATGATGTCATGTGTGTTCATGTCAAACTGACTGAAATGTGATCAAACTATTGATTTATTCATGAAGCTTTATTGAAGCAGGCAAACCCCGTTGAGAGCACACATCTCTCTGCATGCTCCTCCTGGGCCTGAAGGCAGCCTAACATGCATGTTTTTGAACATGTGAGCCTAACATGCATGTTTTTGAACATGTGAGCCTAACATGCATGTTTTTGAACATGTGAGCTGAAGTCAATAGTCTGCAGTCCTGGTCCTGAAGATGTCCTGTCTTTCCTGACACTTGTTGAACTCATGCTGCTTCTAGAAGACTTCATGGAAACATGTCATCATTAAGTTGTTGATTCAGCTCTACAATGTTCAACCTGGAGCTCTTTGGAAGAAAACACACATTCATCTTCATGTGTTCATCCACAGTGGAGGAAACTTCATCTTCCTCAGTGGAACAGACTGAACAACATTTATTATAAAGTTGTGACCTTAAACTCTTCATTCAGCTTGTTATTCAATTTGTGTCATTTTGTGATAGGGATTGCTTTTGATCTTTCTGTTAGAGAAATAGAAATATAAAGTTTACAATATAATTCAGTGGTGTCAGCTTTTAGTTCACATCTGTAACACATCAGGAAACTCGTTTGGTTTCCCTACCTTCTTCTATCACTGTGCAAAAAAATGGATTCTAAAAATATGTCTCAGGTATTTTTACATTAACGGTTAAAATTTACCTTAATTTAACAGAAAATATCTGATTATTTAGAGTTTTTAAAAAAAAACTTTCTACAAGCTGACTCCGCCCTCTTAGTGACGTCACAGGATGAGGCTCCAACCTGCAGGTGTTTGTAGAGGCATGATGTGAGATGAAGTGATGTGTGAACTTTCCTGAGTACAGAGCAGAAATCAGAATGAACTCTTTCTGACTGACTTGAACTGGTCAGAACTGGGAGCTTCTTCCAGATGTTCTGATCCAGTTTCCATGTTCCAGCTGCTCCTAATAAATCTCTAGTTGTTGTTGTTGTTGTTGTTGTTGTTGTTGTTGTTGTTGTTGTTGTTGTTGTTGTTGTTGTTGTCCACAAGATGGCGCTGTTTGTCTTTGACACTTCTTTCTCCTCCTCAGTCCTCCAGCTGCATGAAGAAGATGAAGATGGTGTGCAGGGTGGTGCTGCTCCTCATCCTCAGCTCGTGTCTCTGTGGTCAGTTTGGACCTTCAGGTTCAGTCCAGAACATTCAGTTCTTGTTGTAGATGCAGTTTCAAGCCTGTCAGTGTGTCTGCTCCTCTCTGTCTCCTCAGCAGCAACATTTGTAGTGAACGTGACCCAGAGCTCCTATCAGGCAGAGCAGAACCACAACATGACCTGGAGTGGACCTTCACCACCACACCTGAGACATCCTGGAGACACCTGTTCATCTACTGCAGCTTGTTAGCTCCTCTCAGAGAGTCACTCCTGTATCTGCTCCATGAAGGTGTTGAGGTGTCAGAGGCTCAGGATGAACAGTTTGCAGGACGAGTCCAGAGGGACGGAGACGTCCTCAGAGAAGGACGCATCAGACTCCACCTGTCCTCACTCTTTGCTGGCAAGGAACACACATTCAGTGTCCAAGAGAATTCAGTATCAACAAATGACAGAACCCTAGCATGGCCTCGGGATAACAGAACTGTAGTTGCCGTAGTAACGATGGAAGTAACCCACTGTTTTCAATGTGTCAGGAACCAAACGTACATTTTCTAAGAGAACGGTGTGATACAAAAGAAGGTTTGCCTGTATCATGTAAACAAACGTATTGTTCCCCTCTGAGATTTGAAGAGGAGGGTGTCATTAAAATTAATGATATGCAGCTGGTTCACACCCACTCTGTTGGTAGCTGCATTTTGATTGGTTCTCTGACACGTAAGGTCAGAGTTGGAGAGCGGTCTCAGGGGGAGAAGTTGTCCGAAGCTGGCAGAAGTGGGATGTCCTGGTGGAGAGTTTGCTCTGAGCCAGCCCAGAAGTCCATGAGGACTCCGATCCAGTCAGCTGAGAGATGGAGAAAAGTCCTGGTAACCCTCAAACACCCCGTGAGTGATGAGGCACAACCGCCTGCTGGAAGAGACGTGGTCCCTCAAGGAATAACATCCCTCTTCCAGTGACAACGTGAACCTCCTGCCTCACTTCATCACATCCATTGTGCTAATGAGAGATGGACGTCTCCTGGTAGGACAAACATCTTCCTTCTGATGAGAACAACAAGTGACAACTGTTTTCTTACATGTCATTTAAGTTCATGAATCTGAGAGAAAGTTGACCTAAATTTTAACGTTAGAGCTAAAACTTTAGTCCTAAATTTTAGATAACACCTCTTCTAAAAGTCTTAAGCTATTTAATATTTACCCTTTTGACATAACACTGTTATTATATTTCATATTAGCCATAATTTCATATTGTCATTATTCAAAGTGAAAATAAACGTTACTGAATTGTGATTTGAACTGACCAGATTCTTGTCTTTGTTGGAGCGAGGGGAACAGAATATTGTTGAAGAACTCAGATTATTCTTTTGATTGAGGTCGGTCAACATTTATCACATAACTCTGAACAGTTAGTGTAAACAGCTGTTACAAGGTGTCCACATTTCCTTTACATTTTTAATTGATCAAACTTCACATAAATCTGCACTTGATCAGTGAAGTTCAACTGTTTTATTATTTTAAGATATATCGTAATGTATTTTAGTAGGTAAGACAAACTAAACACTAAACTAGTGTGAACAAAAATTAAAATGTTGACGATGAAACTTTCACCTCAAATGAATGTTCTCTAGAAGTGTTCGTCTTCAGAGGAAGTCTGATGTTTGAACAGTTTCTAGTTAATAAAACCTTCAGAAGCTTCAGCTGGTTTGTAAAACGTCACATTCAGGACTGGATTCTTCAAGTCTTCTATATTCTGGTGACTCCTCGTCTTCATCACCTCCATGATTCATGGACAGTGATGGCATAGTTACATTGAAAAAGTAACTTAGTTAAGTTACTGATTAGTCCTTGGGAAAAGTAACTTAGTTAAGTTACTGATTACATGATTTGGAAAGTAACTAAGTTAGATTACTAAGTTACTTTATTAGTTACTTTCAGCAGCCGCTGACAAGAACCCTCTGTCACAATACATAAAAAATTTAAATGTTTTAATAAAATAATTACTAATAAATATTCAAAAAACAAAATACAGTAGTCTTTCTTGACTTCACTAAACAAATAATATTTTTACAAAAAAGACTTATAAAATGTTTATTTTGAAAATGTGTCAAGTAAACAATACGTTTGTATGAAAATAAATAAAAGCATGAGCCACTGGCCAAAAGGATGGTCCAGCACAGAAGATCAACATCATCAGGTCAGGACTCTGTGGTCTACACTCATCTCCAGGTCAGAGGTCACTCTTTCAGGGATGAAGATGTTCACATCCTTGATAGAGAGGAACAATGGTTTGAGAGAGGAGTAAAGGAGGCCATCTTTGTGAAAAGAAACCATCCATCATTAAACAGAGGTGGAGGCCTCCGGGTTCAACTGTCCCCCTCTTACAATGCTGTTATTGCTAGTATCACTCAGCCCTCTGTGAATAGCAAACAACCATCAGGGTGCTGCTAACTATCCATTGTTAGGCTGATGGTCCGTGAGCAGCTGGTTTCAGCTGTCAGCAGCAAACTGGTTCATCCACTGTGAGAGGGTGCTACAGTATTTATAAGATTGAGATGAATACAGCATCTCAGACTGAGGAAGTCTTTTGGACAAAAGATAAAACGTTTCTACAATTTTTTTTGTTCTGTTTTGTTTTTTGAATGTCCAGAGGACCAGACTTAGCATTTTTAGATTTTTCTACCTGGATTATTGAGCATGCATCAGGGTCATCATCACACGCTTCTTAGCTGCAGGTGGATGTCCCTCAAGAGGAAAAAGACAGCTGCTTCCTCTGTCTCAGACTGGAAATAACACAAACAGGTAAAAAAATAAAAATAGTTAATAAGATTATCATTTTAAATTAAAAAGGTTAATTATTAATAAAAGAACAATACCTCTTCTTGTGGTTGGATCTCTCGGTCATCATCAGGGCAGGGATTTATTCAGCTCCAGGACTTGTTGACATCAGTTTTTTCATAAAGTGATTAACTTTTTGGCTGGTGTTGACATGATGGACGTGATGGAAGACGTTTTAGAGACGCTCAGTTAATTTAAAGCCTGCACAGCAACAACAACATTTCAGACGTAGATCCAGAGCTTTAAAATGTCCTACAGTTTGTGTTATTGACTGATCTGACCTACCTGAAGGCTGTTTTAATGCTGCTGCTGCTCTGTTAGCAGTGTTTACAAGCTGCTCCTCGTTCACGTTCGGATCACGTCGTTAAGTCCGTTCAAGTTAGACGTGTTGTCTGCTGCAGATCCAGTCTCCGTGAAACAAAGTCCACACACCGTTTTGGATGTGCGCTCGTGTTTTTAACAAGTCACAACGTTCCCAAACAAACAGGAGACCGCAGCGAGATGCTAAACCTAGCTTAATGCTAACGTGTGCTACAAGACACCGGGCGGTCGCATAGACTGACGTCACTCCTGTCTTTTTTTTATCGCTCCCCCCGAGACGCATTGGCGAAATAAAATTAAATTACAGTACTACAGAAAATGACAAATAACTAAGTAACGCACAATAATTTGGAGAAAGTAACTTTAATCTGATTACTGCAGTTTGAAAAGCAACGCGTTAGATTACTAGTTACTGAAAAAAGTGGTCCGACCAGAGTAACGCGTTACTTTGTAACGCGTTACTGACATCACTGTTCATGGACCTCTGCTTCTTTTCTGACCTTCACTTCAGAGACACAAAACTAAAATATATTTATTTATTTCACATCCTTCTGAAACAACAACATGTGAAGTGAAACAGCTGTAATCTGTAAAAAGGACACGTGTGTGTTGAGCTGCAGCTTCTCTTTAAAAACATGTTTCAGTGTCGAGACAGGAGGAGCTGATTCTGTTTGTTGTCCTGGAATCAAGAAAAGAAGAAGCTGCTGTCTGCTTGGTAGTTTCCTCCATCATGTCCAGCAGGAGAGGAGACTGAGGAGTCTCCAGGCTCGAACCAGCAGACTGAGAGACAGCTCTGTTCATCAGGCAGTCAGAATGCTAAACACTCTGCCTGCTCTGCCTCCCCTCCCATTTGAACTGCCTTAACACAAAAAACTTTCTCACACATTACCACTCAACACAAAGATTTTAACACTGGACTCTGTGTCATCAAACGGGTTATTCACTAAACTCTCGGTCATGTGCTCATTCAGTTTGCACTACTTCTCATATTTGCACTAATGTTTGTATTACATTACTGCCTATAGTCATACTACTGTTTACATTCACTGTTTCCATTTATTAATATGGTTTACATGTATTACTACTGCTTTACATTTATTACTACTGTTTACATTTACACTACTTTTACATCTACTCTACTGCTGACTAGCCTTATGCCAAATGTGCCTTATGTGCCTTACTTCATATGCCACTTTGCCTATATACCAACATCAACTACCTCATACATATACTGTGTACATTAACTCATATGCTGCTGTGCCACTCTTTGCAAATGTCAATGCTAGAACCTTCAGTTTATTTTATAGATATACTTTTTATACTTTTTATACTACTATGCAAAAACTCAGGACAGTATTACACTTTTATTATTTCATTTTATGCTTATGTTCATTGGGTGTTTGGTGTTTCAGTGTTGGTGTAAATTTTCATACTTTTATACTATTATAAAAAAACTCAGGACAGTGTTACACTTTTACTATTTTATGCTTATGTTTATTAAATATTTCAGTGTTTTAGTGTTTAAATGTTTACTGTTGCACCGAGGGACTGAGATAAACGCAATTTTGGTCCTGTGTATGTCCTGTACAGTACATATTGCAGATCTGACAATAAAGTTGACTTTGACTTTGAGAACATTACTGATGAGGACCAGACTGCTGCAGTCCTCTTACAGCGCCCCCATGTGGTCACACAGAGGCGCTGCAGCTGAGAGGAGCTGGATGATGCTGAGAAAAGAAAGTTTCCAGACAGCACGTCTGTACAAATATGACTTATTCACCACATGGAAACATCATAAAGAGGATAAATAAATAAATAATGTGTAAAAGAGCCACATCAGAGGGTCCAAAGAGTTAAATGTGGTCCAGATCCAGATGTTTCTGGTCCCAGATCCAGATGTTTCTGGTCCTGATCTGTGCCCGACAACCTCAGACTCCTTCCATCAAAATCCACTTTCATCAAAGCTCCACCAGGGGTTTCTCCTGTCGTTGATCCAGAATGTTCCAGGAGGTCCGAGCTCCACTTCCACCTTCTCTGTCCACATCCAGCCTGCCCGCTTTCAGGCCCTCTGGGCAAATAGGATTTTAACCTGCAACCTGCCTTGATTAGAGGAGGAACACACACAGTGTAATCTAGTCCACCACCACAACATCTACTCCTCCCAAAAACTGGAGACAAGAAGGAGAAGTTGAACTAAAGTAAGAGCTGGTGCTCTAAACCCTCCAGCTGCCCTGAGCCAACACCACCCAAGGGCAACTGGAGGGTGAAGCAGAGGTCATCTGTCCAAGTCCAACAGCAAGAAGCCCCAAAGTCATGAAGATGGACACACACTTCCTGTGTGGACCTAAGAGGATGAAGAGGACCTTCATCACTTCATCAGATCCTCCATGAAGGTCCAAACTCCTCGTCTCCTGGTTCTGAAGCGTGGAAACAGACTCTTGAAGTCACACCAAGACAAAGGTGTCGTTCCTTCAGCCTCCACGTTTCTTCAGTCCAGCTTGTTCTCTTCAACACGCTCTCTCCTCATGGCCTGAAACTTCTCACAGTTACAGCTCCTTCCAGCTGCTGCAGCTGTGAGGGAGGTTCTGAGAACAGGCCCGCTGGACACAGCTGGAGCTCCACAGGGTCTGGTTGGGTCCAGGAGGCTCTGAGGTTTTATTGTTCAAACATCAGAAGAATCTTTAATAAAGTGAAGTTGGTGTGAAATCTCCTCAGATTCAATCATGTCACTCAGTTTCTTCAGGATCTCTTCTCACCTGAACATGAACTGGAGTTCACTTTGATGAAGTGAAACCATCATAAAAACAATAGTGTCCTACACTTCAGAGGTGTCCCTGAACGCATCGTGTCTGCTCTCAGAGTCTCTGAGGAGAAACAAGAAAACTGAACTCAGGTCTGTGTGACTTTCTAACAAGGAGGTCCTCTGGAACCAGAACCTGCTGTCAGCTGGACCCATCATCCAGTCAGACTGGGTTCTGGACGGGTCAGAACATCAGTTTATTCCTCACTGACACTAAAACACAAAACAAACACATTAGGTTACAAATAAAACTTTTAACTTTTCGAATGTCTAGAGGACCAGACTTAGCTTTTTTAGAGTGTACGTAAACCTAGGTGTGTCATATTCAATAGTGAGGTTTTGTATCAAACAAGAATCAGTAGAACATTATTAATGGGGAATGTTCATCTTTATGTTTTAAATCACTAATGGCTTGCTTTATGTCTTTTCCCTTCATCAGGTTGGGACACACATGGTGGAGGATCTTGAAGATGCAGCAACAGAGTATCTGTACGTACTCAAGCTTGGGGACAGGCAATGTTGTTCCCAAGCTTTTGTTATCATAAATGGAACTGCTATGGAGCATCCATTTCTTGTGGGTGCTGCTGTTGATGGCTGTTTTAAAGTTTTTTGTGTTTTTAATGTAAACTAAACAACGTCATGTGCCCAGTTTGGGATTTTCTCCAAATTATTATCTATGGAATCCCTGGACATGAATCAAATCTAATAAAATTAATGAGGGCCCAGTTAGCTGCAATGGGAGGGTGAATGTTCCTCATAAAGAATCATTAAATGTTCTGACCTACAGTTTTTCCTGTTATCATTTTACTAAAGTACTGATATAGTCACTTGTTAAATGGCTGATTTTTTTTTTTACTTGTTTGCTGTAAAACCGTTTACATTAAATTATTTCTTGTGTATAAATGTGTATTTTTGGAGCTGTAATCAAAGAATGAACGTAAGGGAGCTGTTTTAATGAATTGTATACTTTCTTGACTGGTCTGCCTTGAAACTTTCATATATGAATTCTGTTGCCATATACATATATCATTTGGAAATAAAAGTACTTTTGAGGTAATATGATTGTTTTTAATCCATCCATCCATCCATCCATTTTCTTCCGCTTATCCGGGGTCGGGTCGCGGGGGTAGCAGCCTAAGTAGGGAGGCCCAGACTTCCCTCTCCCCAGCCACTTGGAGCAGCTCCTCTGGGGGAATCCCAAGGCGTTCCCAGGCCAGCCGAGAAACATAGTCCCTCCAGCGTATCCTGGGTCTTCCTCTGGGTCTCCTCCCGGTGGGACATGCCCGGAACACCTCACCAGGGAGGCGTCCAGGAGGCATCCTAACCAGATGCCCGAGCCACCTCAACTGGCTCCTCTCGATGTGGAGAAGCAGCGGCTCTACTCCGAGTCCCTCCCGGATGACTGAGCTTCTCACCCTATCTCTAAGGGAGAGTCCAGCCACCCTGCGGAGAAAACTCATTTCAGCCGCTTGTATCCGAGATCTTGTTCTTTCGGTCATAACCCAAAGCTCATGACCATAGATGAGGGTGGGAACGTAGATCGATCGGTAAATTGAGAGCTTTGCCTTTTGACTCAGCTCTCTCTTCACCACGACAGACCGGTACAGCGCCCGCTTCACTGCGGATGCTGCACCTATCCGCCTATCGATCTCACGCTCCAGTTTTCCCTCATTCGTGAACAAGATCCCGAGATACTTAAACTCCTCCACTTGGGGCAGGACCTCCTCCCCGACCCGGAGAGGGCACGCTACCCTTTTCCGGCTCAAGACCATGGCCTCGGATTTGGAGGAACTGATCCTCATCCCGGCCGCATCACATTCAGCTGCAAACCGCTCCAGCGAAAGCTGTAGATCACGAGCTGATGAAGCCAATAGGACCACATCATCTGCAAAAAACAGAGAAGCGATTCTAAGGCCACCAAAACGGATCCTCTCAACACCTTGGCTGCGCCTAGAAATTCTGTCCATAAAAGTTATAAACAGAATCGGTGACAAAGGGCAACCTTGGCGGAGTCCAACTCTCACCGGAAACGAGCCTGACTTACTGCCGGCAATGCGGACCAAGCTCTGACACCGGTCGTACAGGGACCTAACAGCCCATATCAATGGGCCTGGTACCCCATACTCCCGGAGTACCCGCCACAGAACCCCCCGAGGGACGCGGTCGAATGCCTTTTCCAAGTCTACAAAGCACATGTAAACTGGTTGGGCAAACTCCCACGCACCCTCCAGGACCCTGTTGAGGGTGTAGAGCTGGTCTAGTGTTCCACGACCAGGACGAAAACCACACTGCTCCTCCTGAATCCGAGGTTCGACTATCCGACGGACCCTCCTCTCCAGAACCCCTGAATAGACCTTACCAGGGAGGCTTAAGAGTGTGATCCCTCTATAGTTGGAACACACCCTACGGTCCCCCTTTTTGAATAGGGGAACCACCACCCCAGTCTGCCAATCCAAGGGAACTGCCCCCGATGTCCACGCGATATTGCAGAGTCGCGTAAGCCAACACAACCCCACAACATCCAGAGCCCTAAGGAACTCAGGACGAATCTCATCCACCCCCGGAGCCTTGCCACCGCGGAGCTTTTTAACCACCTCGGCGACCTCAGCACCAGAGATTGGAGAGCCCGACCCAAAGTCCCCAGGCTCCGCTTCCTCAGTGGAAGACGTGCCAGTAGGATTGAGGAGGTCTTCGAAGTATTCCGCCCACCGACTCACAACATCCCGAGTTGAGGTCAACAGCACGCCATCCCCACCATAAATGGTGTTGGTCGCGTACCGCTTTCCCCCCCTGAGACGCCGGATGGTGGACCAGAATCGCCTCGAAGCCGTACGGAAGTCATTCTCCATGGCCTCTCCGAACTCCTCCCACGCCCGAGTTTTTGCCTCAGCAACCACCCGAGCCGCATGCCGCTTGGACTGCCGGTACCTATCTGCTGCTTCCGGGGTCCCACAGGCCAAAAAGGCCCAATAGGACTCCTTCTTCAGCTTGACAGCATCCCTCACCGCCGGTGTCCACCACCGGGTTCGAGGGTTGCCACCACGACAGGCACCAACAACCTTGCGGCCACAACTCCGATAAGCTGCCTCGACAATAGAGGCGCGAAACATGGCCCACTCGGGCTCAATGTCCCCC
>JBBPBX010065132.1:2500-15000 GCA_038048925.1 Garcialebias charrua | reverse complement strand
AGGGCGTGGAGCCGGGCGCCGACTGGGAAGCTCCAGGGAGCTGGAGAACCTGACTGCCGAGGCCGTCGGACGGACCGGTCCGCGGGTAGAGCCTCCGGCACAGGGTCACTCGGGGGTCCGTCGCGTCGGAAATGAGTTCACCTGCGCGGTCTACCAGGCTACCGAGTCCGTAGGACGCACCGTTTTCGGGATAGAGCCAGCGGAAGGTCCCCGGCGCGCGCCGGAGCTCCGCTGAGAACCAGGGGGGCCGATGCTGAGCGGAAGCCCCACCGCGGGACTCCCTGCCTGGATAGGACGAGGCCCCAGCTCCGCCGCAGGGCGTGGAGCCGGGCGCCGACTGGGAAGCTCCAGGGAGCTGGAGAACCTGACTGCCGAGGCCGTCGGACGGACCGGTCCGCGGGTAGAGCCTCCGGCACAGGGTCGCTCGGGGTTCCATCGCGTCGGAAATGAGCTCACCTGCGCGGTCTACCAGGCTACCGAGTCCGTAGGACGCACCGTTTTCGGGATAGAGCCAGCGGAAGGTCCCCGGCGCGCGCCGGAGCTCCGCTGAGAACCAGGGGGACTGATGCTGAGAGGAAACCCCACCGCAGGGCTCCTTGCCTGGGCACGCGATGACGAGCTGGACCCCGGAGGGTCTGGCGGACCGGTACCGGCTCCGGACGAGGCGGTCCGGGGTTCCCACGTTGGGCGTTGCGTGGGAAATTAATAACCGCGCCCGCGGTCTACAGACGAAAAGTCCGCCAGACGCTTCGTTTTCCGGATAAAGCCATCCGAAGGTCCCCGGCGCGCGCCGGAGCTCCACTGAGAACCAGGCCGGCCATCGCTGCTCAGAAGCCCCAGAACGAGGCTCCATTGCTGGGTACACGAACCAGAAAGGCCCCCGGGGCGCCCTGGAGGTCCGCTCTGGACCGACGGAACCATGTACCAGGGCAGAAACATCGTGCCCAAGGTCGGTAACGACGAGGCGGACGCACTCGTCGCTCCGACATGGCCGGCCGAGCTCCACAAAACCAGATAATCGCGTTTAAAGGTGCGCCGAAACCTTCCAAAACCCACAGAAACTCAGCAAAAGTCGGATCGGGCAGTCAGGGAACTCCCTTGGCATCCCTGGAGGTCAAACACTTAGTGCATGGAGAGAAAAATTTAAGCGGATTTTTTCTAAGTGTCTTAAAAACTGGGTTTCTGAAATCGTTCCGGTGGGTGTTTTCAGGGTTGGCCAAACCTCCCCTGAGAAACGTCAAAAACAGGCAAATTCTTCAAAAGGTCTCCTGAAAAAACGTCTAAAATGCACGTTTGACGTTAAGTAGAGAAAACCCCTGCCTGAGAAACGTCAAAATTTTCAGACGTTTTTTCAGGCCAAGGGTTCGTCGATTTCGTCGATTTTCAAACGACCGTATCTCGGCCAATTTTGGGGCTAGAAGGAAACCGAGCAGGCCGAATTGAAGCTCTCGGTCTGTAGATGCAGAATAACGTCGAGTTTTACGTCCTAGCTCGATTTTTCACCGAGTTATGGACGTTTGAAATCGGGTCAAAAAACACCCGTTTTTCGCCGTTTTTGGCCTACGAACGCCCGTATCTCTGTCAATTTTCGGTCTAACGGAAATCCGAGCAGGCCGAATTAAAGGTCTGGGTCTGGCGGTGCGGATGGGTGTCGAGCTGCTTGGTCTAGCTCGTCGTACGGCAGAGATACGGCCGTTTGAAAAATAGTTGATTTTCGACTGCTTTTTAAACGCCCGTATCTCGCCCGCCGTTCGTGCTACGGGGAAACCGAGGGTCGGGTTGGAACGGGCTCAGTCCGTAGATGCGGAAAAATACCAAGTTTTATGCCGTAGCTCCATTTTTCATGAAGTTGTGGCCGTTTGACAACGGACCTTTAGACGCCCGTATCTCGCCCGCCGTTCGTGCTACGGGGAAACAGAGGGTCGGGTTGGAACGGGCTCAGTCCGTAGATGTGAATAGAGGTCAAGTTTTATGCCGTAGCTCCATTTTAAAATCGGAGGGTGGGCCTCGTATGCGGACAATACGGCAGGCGCAGCGGCTCGTCCATCCGCATATATCTCAGGCTAGGAAGGGCGTAGAGACGCGGTTCTCGCTGCGTTGGAAAGCTCTCGCTCTCGAGCCCCAGAAAAAGGCATCACACGACAGCTTGGGTCACCCGTATGGGTACCGGAGCCATGAGGCGCCGCTGGCGTAAGTCGAGGACTACCTGTAATTTCAAAACGCTAACTTGGGCTAGGAACGTGCTAAAAATACGGGGCTTGCATCGTTGCGAAGGTCTCGGCGAGACCTTCGCAACGATCCTAGGCAGGTGTTTCTGGCACTTTCCTAGCCCCGGGGAGCCACCGTTGAAGGTGCCCCGGGCGGCAGATTCACCCCTCCCAGGGCCTGGAGCCTGCCTGGGGGCCAGCCTCGGGGGCTAACCTGCTCCGGTGCCTCACTGGAGACCCAGACCATACACCCAGACCTCCGGACCGGGCGGCCACTCACCCTCTCCCCCCCCCCACACCCCGGAGAACGGCTTGGGTCACCCATCAACGCTCACTTTTCGCCCGTTTTTCGACTTTAAACGCCCGTATCTCTCTCAATTTTGGTGCTATCGTAAAAAGGAGCATACCAAATTAAAGGTCTCGGTCTGGCGATGCGGAAAAACGGCATGGTTTATGGTGTAGCCCGTCGGATGGCAGAGATACGGCCGCTTGAAAAATAGTTGTTTTACCTCGGACTTTCATACGCCCGTATCTCGCCCGCCGTTGGTGCTACGGGGAAGCCGACCGTCGGCTTTGGATCCAATAGGTCCGTAGATGCGGAAAAATGTCAAGCATTACGCCGTAGCTCAATTTTTCACGAAGTTGTGGCCGTTTGACAACGGACCTTTAGACGCCCGTATCTCGCCCGCCGTTCGTGCTACGGGGAAACCGAGGGTCGGGTTGGAACGGGCTCAGTCCGTAGATGTGAATAGAGGTCAAGTTTTATGCCGTAGCTCCATTTTAAAATCGGAGGGTGGGCCTCGTATGCGGACAATACGGCAGGCGCAGCGGCTCGTCCATCCGCATATATCTCAGGCTAGGAAGGGCGTAGAGACGCGGTTCTCGCTGCGTTGGAAAGCTCTCGCTCTCGAGCCCCAGAAAAAGGCATCACACGACAGCTTGGGTCACCCGTATGGGTACCGGAGCCATGAGGCGCCGCTGGCGTAAGTCGAGGACTACCTGTAATTTCAAAACGCTAACTTGGGCTAGGAACGTGCTAAAAATACGGGGCTTGCATCGTTGCGAAGGTCTCGGCGAGACCTTCGCAACGATCCTAGGCAGGTGTTTCTGGCACTTTCCTAGCCCCGGGGAGCCACCGTTGAAGGTGCCCCGGGCGGCAGATTCACCCCTCCCAGGGCCTGGACACTTCCCGGGGGACACCCTGGCCGTCTATCATGGGGCGCTGCCTAGGTGGGGACCCAGACCATACACCCATACCTCCGGACCCGGCGGCCACTCACCCTCTCCCCCCCCCACACCCCGGAGAACCTGCCCCAGGCTGCCGTTTCGCTCCTCCGGGGACATGTCCCAGGCCCTGGACACTTCCCTGGGGACACCCTGGCCGTCTATCATGGGGCGCTGCATAGGTGGGGACCCAGACCATACACCCAGACCTCCAGACCCGGCGGCCACACACCGTCTCACCCCCCACACCCCGGAGAAGGTGCCCCGGGCGGCCGTTTCACTCCTCCGGGGACATGTCCCAGGCCCTGGACACTTCCCTGGGGACACCCTGGCCATCTATCATGGGGCGCTGCATAGGTGGGGACCCAGACCATACACCCAGACCTCCAGACCCGACGGCCACACACCGTCTCACCCCCCACACCCCGGAGAAGGTGCCCCGGGCGGCCGTTTCACTCCTCCGGGGACATGTCCCAGGCCCTGGACACTTCCCTGGGGACACCCTGGCCGTCTATCATGGGGCGCTGCCTCGGGGGGGACCCAGACCATACACCCAGACATCCGGACCCGGCGGCCACACACCGTCTCACCCCCCACACCCCGGAGAACCTGCCCCGGGCGGCCGATTCGCTCCTACGGGGACATGTCCCAGGCCCTGGACACTTCCCTGGGGACACCCTGGCCGTCTATCATGGGGCGCTGCATAGGTGGGGACCCAGACCATACACCCATACCTCCAGACCCGGCGGCCACCCACCGTCTCCCCCCACACACCCCGGAGAACCTGCCCCGGGCGGCCGATTCGCTCCTCCGGGGACATGTCCCAGGCCCTGGACACTTCCCTGGGGACACCCTGGCCGTCTATCATGGGGCGCTGCATAGGTGGGGACCCAGACCATACACCCATACCTCCAGACCCGGCGGCCACCCACCCTCTCCCCCCCCCACACCCCGTTGAACCTGCCCCAGGCAGCCGATTCGCACCTCCTGGGACATGTCCAAGGCCCTGGACACTTCCCTGGGGACACCCTGGCCGTCTATCATGGGGCGCTGCCTCGGGGGGGACCCAGACCATACACCCAGACCTCCGGACCCGGCGGCCACACACCGTCTCACCCCCCCACACCCCGGAGAACCTGCCCCGGGCGGCCGATTCGCTCCTCCGGGGACATGTCCCAGGCCCTGGACACTTCCCTGGGGACACCCTGGCCGTCTATCATGGGGCGCTGCATAGGTGGGGACCCAGACCATACACCCATACCTCCAGACCCGGCGGCCACCCACCCTCTCCCCCCCCCACACCCCGTTGAACCTGCCCCAGGCAGCCGATTCGCACCTCCTGGGACATATCCAAGGCCCTGGACACTTCCCTGGGGACACCCTGGCCGTCTATCATGGGGCGCTGCATAGGTGGGGACCCAGACCATACACCCAGACCTCCAGACCCGGCGGCCACACACCGTCTCCCCCCCCACACCCCGGAGAACCTGCCCCAGGCGGCCGATTCGCTCCTCCGGGGACATGTCCCAGGCCCTGGACACTTCCCTGGGGACACCCTGGCCGTCTATCATGGGGCGCTGCCTCGGGGGGGACCCAGACCATACACCCAGACCTCCGGACCCGGCGGCCACACACCGTCTCACCCCCCACACCCCGGAGAAGGTGCCCCGGGCGGCCGTTTCACTCCTCCGGGGACATGTCCCAGGGCCTGGACACTTCCCTGGGGACACCCTGGCCGTCTTTCATGGGGCGCTGCATAGGTGGGGACCCAGACCATACACCCATACCTCCAGACCCGGCGGCCACCCACCGTCTCCCCCCACACACCCCGGAGAACCTGCCCCGGGCGGCCGATTCGCTCCTCCGGGGACATGTCCCAGGCCCTGGACACTTCCCTGGGGACACCCTGGCCGTCTATCATGGGGCGCTGCATAGGTGGGGACCCAGACCATACACCCATACCTCCAGACCCGGCGGCCACCCACCGTCTCCCCCCCACACCCCGTTGAACCTGCCCCAGGCAGCCGATTCGCACCTCCTGGGACATGTCCAAGGCCCTGGACACTTCCCTGGGGACACCCTGGCCGTCTATCATGGGGCGCTGCATAGGTGGGGACCCAGACCATACACCCAGACCTCCAGACCCGGCGGCCACACACCGTCTCACCCCCCACACCCCGGAGAAGGTGCCCCGGGCGGCCGATTCGCTCCTCCGGGGACATGTCCCAGGCCCTGGACACTTCCCTGGGGACACCCTGGCCGTCTATCATGGGGCGCTGCATAGGTGGGGACCCAGACCATACACCCAGACCTCCAGACCCGGCGGCCACACACCGTCTCACCCCCCACACCCCGGAGAAGGTGCCCCGGGCGGCCGATTCGCTCCTCCGGGGACATGTCCCAGGCCCTGGACACTTCCCTGGGGACACCCTGGCCGTCTATCATGGGGCGCTGCATAGGTGGGGACCCAGACCATACACCCATACCTCCAGACCCGGCGGCCACCCACCGTCTCCCCCGCCACACCCCGGAGAACCTGCCCCGGGCGGCCGATTCGCTCCTCCGGGGACATGTCCCAGGCCCTGGACACTTCCCTGGGGACACCCTGGCCGTCTATCATGGGGCGCTGCATAGGTGGGGACCCACACCATACACCCATACCTCCAGACCCGGCGGCCACCCACCGTCTCCCCCGCCACACCCCGGAGAACCTGCCCCAGGAGGCTGTTTTCGCTCCTCCGGGGACATGTCCCAGGCCCTGGACACTTCCCTGGGGACACCCTGGCCGTCTATCATGGTCCGATGCTTCGGGGGGGACCCAGACCGTACACCCACACCGCCGGACCCGGCTGCCACCCACCGTGTGCCCCCCACACCCCGTTGAACCTGCCCCGGGCGGCCGATTCGCACCTCCGGGGACATGTCCCAGGCCCTGGACACTTCTCTGGGGACACCCTGGCCGTCTATCATGGGGCGCTGCATAGGTGGGGACCCAGACCATACACCCAGACCTCCAGACCCGGCGGCCACACACCGTCTCACCCCCCACACCCCGGAGAAGGTGCCCCGGGCGGCCGATTCGCTCCTCCGGGGACATGTCCCAGGCCCTGGACACTTCCCTGGGGACACCCTGGCCGTCTATCATGGGGCGCTGCATAGGTGGGGACCCAGACCATACACCCATACCTCCAGACCCGGCGGCCACCCACCGTCTCCCCCGCCACACCCCGGAGAACCTGCCCCGGGCGGCCGATTCGCTCCTCCGGGGACATGTCCCAGGCCCTGGACACTTCCCTGGGGACACCCTGGCCGTCTATCATGGGGCGCTGCATAGGTGGGGACCCAGACCATACACCCATACCTCCAGACCCGGCGGCCACCCACCGTCTCCCCCCACACACCCCGGAGAACCTGCCCCGGGCGGCCGATTCGCTCCTCCGGGGACATGTCCCAGGCCCTGGACACTTCCCTGGGGACACCCTGGCCGTCTATCATGGGGCGCTGCATAGGTGGGGACCCACACCATACACCCATACCTCCAGACCCGGCGGCCACCCACCGTCTCCCCCCACACACCCCGTTGAACCTGCCCCAGGAGGCTGTTTTCGCTCCTCCGGGGGACATGTCCCAGGCCCTGGACACTTCCCTGGGGACACCCTGGCCGTCTATCCTGGTCCGATGCCTCGGGGGGGACCCAGACCACACACCCACACCGCCGGACCCGGCTGCCACCCACCGTTTCCCCGCAACACCCCCCGGTTTGCGTGGCCGTTTCCAACGGCCGTACAAAACGCGTCCCCTAAATAGGGTTAGGGGACAGGTTAGGGAATGGGTTGCACAGAGTTAGGGGAAGCCTGGTCCGTACGCACCCTGGGGGGCTACCTGGGACTTCACCCAGGGAGGGAGCGCTTGGTCCTGGCTGCAGATCCTCCACCTGCACCCTGGAGGTCCAGAACCGGCGGACCCCCAGTGCCAAACATGCCCGCCTTCGGTACTCCATACTCGGGTAAAACCCCAGCCGGAGCCCCCTCCCTGCCTAGAACCAGGAACCTTGCGCACCGTTCGAACCTGCAGACCCACACTTAAGCACCCTCCCTGGGTTAAGACAAGCTATCCGCGCCGCCCAGACCTCCGTGGTCCTGGTGTTCCAACTAAAAACCTGTGGTGCTGGTGCTCCAACCAAAAATAGACTAACAGTCTATGGTACTTTACAGGGGAGGGCTTAAGTCTCGTGTCCCACGCACCCTCCCCTTCTCGGACACGCTCCCCACGAACCCGGCCTCCTCATCCCTGGAGCTCTGCCACCTCCAGAACCTGGCTTACCAGGCGAACCTGCGTACCCACACTTAAGCACCCTCCCTGGGTTAAGACCAGAGATCCGCGCCGCCCAGACCTCCATGGTCCTGGTGCTCCAACTAAAAAGATGTGGTGCTGGTGCTCCAACCAAAAATAGACTAACAACCTGTGGTCCTTGTGCACCTGACAGGGGGAACGCTAACTCGTGCGTCCGACGGAGGCTCTCCTGCTCGGACACGCTCCGCGCCATCCCGGCCTCCTCATCTCTGGAGCTCTGCCACCTCCAGGATGAACGCCCACAGTTCACAGCTCGTGCGTCCGACAGAGGCTCTCCTGCTCGGACACGCTCCGCGCCAACCTGGCCTCCTCATCTCTGGAGCTCTGCCACCTCCAGGATGAACGCCCACAGTTCACAGCTCGTGCGTCCGACGGAGGCTCTCCTGCTCGGACACGCTCCGCGCCAACCCGGCCTCCTCATCTCTGGAGCTCTGCCACCTCCAGGATGAACGCCCACAGTTCACAGCTCGTGCGTCCGACAGAGGCTCTCCTGCTCGGACACGCTCCGCGCCAACCCGGCCTCCTCATCTCTGGAGCTCTGCCACCTCCAGGATGAACGCCCACAGTTCACAGCTCGTGCGTCCGACAGAGGCTCTCCTGCTCGGACACGCGTCGCGCCAACCCGGCCTCCTCATCTCTGGAGCTCTGTCACCTCCAGGATGAGCGCCCACAGTTCACAGCTCGTGCGTCCGACAGAGACTCTCCTGCTCGGACACGCGTCGCGCCAACCCGGCCTCCTCATCTCTGGAGCTCTGCCACCTCCAGGATGAGCGCCCACAGTTCACAGCTCGTGCGTCCGACAGAGGCTCTCCTGCTCGGACACGCGTCGCGCCAACCCGGCCTCCTCATCTCTGGAGCTCTGCCACCTCCAGGATGAGCGCCCACAGTTCACAGCTCGTGCGTCCGACAGAGGCTCTCCTGCTCGGACACGCTCCGTGCCAACCCGGCCTCCTCATCTCTGGAGCTCTGCCACCTCCAGGATGAGCGCCCACAGTTCACAGCTCATGCGTCCGACAGAGGCTCTCCTGCTCGGACACGCGTCGTGCCAACCCGGCCTCCTCATCTCTGGAGCTCTGCCACCTCCAGGATGAGCGCCCACAGTTCACAGCTCGTGCGTCCGACAGAGGCTCTCCTGCTCGGACACGCTCCGTGCCAACCCGGCCTCCTCATCTCTGGAGCTCTGCCACCTCCAGGATGAGCTTTCACCGCTCGTGCGTCCGACGGAGGCTCTCCTACCCGGACACGAGTCGCGCCAACCCGGCCTCCTCATCTCTGGAGCTCTGCCACCTCCAGGATGAGGCCCCACTTCCACCGCTCGTGCGTCCGAAGAAGGGCCACCCTCCTCGGACACGTTCCACGCCACCCCGGCGTCCTCACCTCTGGAGCTCTGCCACCTCCAGGATGAGTCCCCACTTCCACCGCTCGTGCGTCCGACGAAGGGCCACCCTCCTCGGACACGCTCCGCGCCACCCCGGCCTCCTCATCTCTAGAGCTCTGCCACCTCCAGGATGAGCTTTCACCGCTCGTGCGTCCGACGGAGGCTCTCCTGCCCGGACACGCGTCGCGCCAACCCGGCCTCCTCATCTCTGGAGCTCTGCCACCTCCAGGATGAGCCCCCACTTCCACCGCTCGTGCGTCCGAAGAAGGGCCACCCTCCTCGGACACGCTCCGCGCCATCCCGGCCTCCTCATCTCTAGAGCTCTGCCACCTCCAGGATGAGCTTTCACCGCTCGTGCGTCCGACGGAGGCTCTCCTGCCCGGACACGCGTCGCGCCAACCCGGCCTCCTCATCTCTGGAGCTCTGCCACCTCCAGGATGAGCCCCCACTTCCACCGCTCGTGCGTCCGAAGAAGGGCCACCCTCCTCGGACACGCTCCGCGCCACCCCGGCCTCCTCATCTCTGGAGCTCTGCCACCTCCAGGATGAGCTTTCACCGCTCGTGCGTCCGACGGAGGCTCTCCTGCCCGGACACGCGTCGCGCCAACCCGGCCTCCTCATCTCTGGAGCTCTGCCACCTCCAGGATGAGGCCCCACTTCCACCGCTCGTGCGTCCGAAGAAGGGCCACCCTCCTCGGACACGTTCCACGCCACCCCGGCGTCCTCACCTCTGGAGCTCTGCCACCTCCAGGATGAGTCCCCACTTCCACCGCTCGTGCGTCCGACGAAGGGCCACCCTCCTCGGACACGCTCCGCGCCACCCCGGCCTCCTCATCTCTAGAGCTCTGCCACCTCCAGGATGAGCTTTCACCGCTCGTGCGTCCGACGGAGGCTCTCCTGCCCGGACACGCGTCGCGCCAACCCGGCCTCCTCATCTCTGGAGCTCTGCCACCTCCAGGATGAGCCCTCACTTCCACCGCTCGTGCGTCCGAAGAAGGGCCACCCTCCTCGGACACGCTCCACGCCACCCCGGCGTCCTCACCTCTGGAGCTCTGCCACCTCCAGGATGAGTCCCCACTTCCACCGCTCGTGCGTCCGACGAAGGGCCACCCTCCTCGGACACGCTCCGCGCCACCCCGGCCTCCTCATCTCTAGAGCTCTGCCACCTCCAGGATGAGCTTTCACCGCTCGTGCGTCCGACGGAGGCTCTCCTGCCCGGACACGCGTCGCGCCAACCCGGCCTCCTCATCTCTGGAGCTCTGCCACCTCCAGGATGAGCCCCCACTTCCACCGCTCGTGCGTCCGACAAAGGGCCACCCTCCTCGGACACGCTCCGCGCCACCCCGGCCTCCTCATCTCTGGAGCTCTGCCACCTCCAGGACCAGCGCCCACCGTTCACAGCTCCTGCGTCCGACGGAGGCTCTCCTGCTCGGACACGCTCCGCGCCATCCCGGCCTCCTCATCTCTGGAGCTCTGCCACCTCCAGGATTAACACCCACACTTCACAGCTCCTGCGTCCGACGGAGGCTCTCCTGCTCGGACACGCTCCACGCCACCCCGGCCTCCTCACCTCTGGAGCTCTGCCACCTCCAGGATTAACACCCACACTTCACAGCTCGTGCGTCCGACGGAGGCTCTCCTGCTCGGACACGCTCCACGCCACCCCGGCCTCCTCACCTCTGGAGCTCTGCCACCTCCAGGATTAACACCCACACTTCACAGCTCGTGCGTCCGACGGAGGCTCTCCTGCTCGGACACGCTCCGCGCCACCCCGGCCTCCTCACCTCTGGAGCTCTGCCACCTCCAGGATTAACACCCACACTTCACAGCTCGTGCGTCCGACGGAGGCTCTCCTGCTCGGACACGCTCCGCGCCATCCCGGCCTCCTCATCTCTGGAGCTCTGCCACCTCCAGGATTAACACCCACACTTCACAGCTCGTGCGTCCGACGGAGGCTCTCCTGCACGGACACGCTCCACGCCACCCCGGCCTCCTCACCTCTGGAGCTCTGCCACCTCCAGGATTAACACCCACACTTCACAGCTCCTGCGTCCGACGGAGGCTCTCCTGCTCGGACACGCTCCACGCCACCCCGGCCTCCTCACCTCTGGAGCTCTGCCACCTCCAGGATTAACACCCACACTTCACAGCTCGTGCGTCCGACGGAGGCTCTCCTGCTCGGACACGCTCCGCGCCACCCCGGCCTCCTCACCTCTGGAGCTCTGCCACCTCCAGGATTAACACCCACACTTCACAGCTCGTGCGTCCGACGGAGGCTCTCCTGCTCGGACACGCTCCGCGCCATCCCGGCCTCCTCATCTCTGGAGCTCTGCCACCTCCAGGATTAACACCCACACTTCACAGCTCGTGCGTCCGACGGAGGCTCTCCTGCACGGACACGCTCCACGCCACCCCGGCCTCCTCACCTCTGGAGCTCTGCCACCTCCAGGATTAACACCCACACTTCACAGCTCCTGCGTCCGACGGAGGCTCTCCTGCTCGGACACGCTCCACGCCACCCCGGCCTCCTCACCTCTGGAGCTCTGCCACCTCCAGGATTAACACCCACACTTCACAGCTCGTGCGTCCGACGGAGGCTCTCCTGCTCGGACACGCTCCGCGCCACCCCGGCCTCCTCACCTCTGGAGCTCTGCCACCTCCAGGATTAACACCCACACTTCACAGCTCGTGCGTCCGACGGAGGCTCTCCTGCTCGGACACGCTCCGCGCCATCCCGGCCTCCTCATCTCTGGAGCTCTGCCACCTCCAGGATTAACACCCACACTTCACAGCTCGTGCGTCCGACGGAGGCTCTCCTGCTCGGACACGCTCCACGCCACCCCGGCCTCCTCACCTCTGGAGCTCTGCCACCTCCAGGATTAACACCCACACTTCACAGCTCGTGCGTCCGACGGAGGCTCTCCTGCTCGGACACGCTCCGCGCCATCCCGGCCTCCTCATCTCTGGAGCTCTGCCACCTCCAGAACCTCGAGCACCAGCCGAACCTGCGTACCCACACTTAAGCACCCTCCCTGGGTTAAGTCAAGCTATCCGCGCCGCCCAGACCTCCGTGGTCCTGGTGCTACAACCAAAAACTCTCTGTGGTACTGGTGTTCCATGGCCCTCCAGCGACGCCGCCTGCGTCTCCCTCCTCGGACGCCGCTCCCAGCTACCTGGCCCCCTCTCCTGGAGGTCTCCCACCTCCAGCCTGGCAGAGCCTAAGTCCCAGTCCGCACTGAGACTCCCTCCTCGGACGCCGCTCCCAGCTACCTGGCCCCCTCTCCTGGAGGTCTCCCACCTCCAGCCTGGCAGAGCCTAAGTCCCAGTCCGCACTGAGAC
>JBBPBX010065130.1:0-13121 GCA_038048925.1 Garcialebias charrua | reverse complement strand
TGGAATGCCCTACCCCTGTCTCTTCGTGTGGCCATCTCCATTGATTCCTTTAAAAAGCAGCTTGACACATTTATTCAGACAAGCTTTTAGTTACGGTACATGTTTTATTTACCGTACTGTTTTTATCAGCTGTTCTTACTGTTTTTATCTATCAGCTGTTATTTTTTTAGTTTTATTTTAAGCCTGTATTTTTGTAAAGCACTTTGTGATTATGTCTACGAAAAGTACATATTATATACTGTAAATAGTTTACTTACTTACTCACTGTTCTGTTAAATTATTTCTATATTTGTGCCGCCGCTTTGGTGCAATGGATAAAGCGGGCGGCACATATGCTGGAGGCTGAGCCTCTCCACAGGCGTCGCGGGTTCGCGTCCCAGACCCGACGAGCTCATTTCTGTGGTGTCTCCCCCCTCTATACCCGTTTCGCCCTCTCCCTCTCTAATAAAGGCCACTAGCGCCCGAAAAGGCAAAAAATATTAAAAAAATATATATATTAATTCTATATTTTTCAGATCGCTGTCTGAGGCCATGTCGGTGGAAAAAATTGCCGCCATCAAAGCCAAGATCATGGCCAAGAAGAGATCAACCATTAAAACAGATCTGGATGATGACATAACCCTGAAGCAGAGAAGCTTTGTGGACGCGGAGGTGGATGTCACCAGAGATATCGTCAGCCGTGAGCGAGTGTGGAGAACCAGGACAACCATCCTGCAGAGCACTGGGAAGGTTAGAGTTCACTTAGAGTCATCATTCTGCCTCTGAGCTTTCTTTGTGAAAGCAAATGTAAACCACCTGTGAGACTGACATGAGAGATTTGGGATTTTCAGGACCATGTTTTATTACTGTTTAATTGATTGTGAAAAGAAACGAGTACAAACTTTGTCTGAAATTTATTATGGCCCTAAAATTTGTTGACTGAACATTACCGTATTTTCCGGTGTATAGGTTGCACCTTTTTATGTTTTTTTTTTTTTCAAGGCCTGCGACCTATACACAGGTGCGACCTATATATGGCTTGTTATCACTTTCGGTGAAACAAATTTTTAAATCCAGCTCATTTCACAATTACGTTCATTTATTAAGGAAAAGTTCAGCTCAGACACATATTTGCTATAATTTTTATCAAACAAATAATTGTTTTTAAGTGTTAATCTTCTTAAAAGCCTTGCTGTGCGCTCCTGTGGCAGACATTTGCAGCAGAGCTAAACGTAGGTGCGACCTATACACCAGTGCGACCTATCTAGGGATTTTTCCAATCTATTGGTGATAATTGGACAATGCGACCTATACACAGGTGCGACCTATACACCAGAAAATACTGTATATACAATCAATTAACTTTTAGTTGTGTTTTATTAGCACACTACAAAAACTCTACAAAGCGAATTCCTGTGTAATCTTACCTCAGACATTGTATTTAACAGCTACAGTTGAAAATTCTTTTAAACTTGCAACTTTCAGGTTTTGAGACACAGGCCATTTTTTTTAACATTAAAACCATAGTGGCACACATCAACTTTGAAAAGAATGGTTATCACAGAGAAAATCAATAAATTATGGAGTCCTATTGTCTGGGGAGAAAAAACATTATTGAGTGACTTCATAGTACTTTTGATTTATCTCTGACTCTGAAGTAAGAGAGCCACTATCCCACTGTCATGAAGAACTACGGCTCCAATGTGCAGCTTTCATTTTGTGTACGGTAATTTAAGGTGAGTGTTTTTTGCACAAACTCAGTAAAAAAAAAAAAAAAGTCATTCAGTGCTGAAGTGGGGCTTGGCAGGAGACCTGTTGTACACACTTGAGACAGTAATCCTTGCTCCTCACACCTTCTGCTTTTATCCTGATTTTCACACAAGGTTTGATCATGTTTCCTCTTCTAACTTCTATTTAATGGACATCTTGGGTAAAGCATGCAGTGTTTCCTCTAGTTTACTTGCCTTGTCAGGGCGCTTATCTTCTGCTATTTTTGTCCATGGGGTGTTGGGAGTGGAGACGGAGACATGTCTGTGTTCCACTCTGTTTTTACTGACAGTTTTCAAGCAGAGGGGTGGGGCAGTGGAGATGCTCAGCATGAGGGAAATGTGCTACTAATACTGTAGCACTCAGTTAAATAAACTAGTTAAATAAAGGTTAATAATAAATACATAAATAGCTGCTAATAGCTTTTTAGCTAGCGTGTCTGTATTATGCACCACTAGCTTAGCGTTACATCACTGCCGGCAGTTGTCTGTGGGGGGTGGTGTTTTTGTAGGCAGAGTACTCAGTTCTGTTGACAGGGCAGGGCGCCCTGCTTGTGTAATGGTAGGGGAAACACTGGCATCTATAAATGATTCAAGTTCTCCATTGCCGCAATGGATTTCCATCCTTTACGTAGCCAGGATGGATATCCGTCATGTATAAAACTGAGGAGGGAGGGTAGAAATAAAAATGGTTTTGTTGTGGTCCTGCCTGGTAAAGCCATTCAATCTAATAACGATACAGGGATTAAACTGATGCTGCTTTCAACTAATAAAGAGAACCAGAGCAGCAGTTTGACCCAATCAGAGCAGAGCAGGGCAGGACGTGCTAACTGATTCACAGTGAGCCTGGGTGTGAGCAGCAGCAGAGAGAAACTGCAGGTGAAAGCTCACCTGCAGCAAGCCAAGGAGGACACCCTGCTACTCAACAGAACTGACCACCCCTTCATGAAGTTTATGACATGAAAAAAATTAATAAAGGTATTAAACATACCGTATGTGTTTGCACATGACCAGTTCACTGCAGCCAATGGAGATACCAGAACTTACACACCGTTGCCCTCTCCTCTCTCACTGTGCTTTGACCTCCCTGGGACTGTTGTATCTTATCTAACTTTATTTTAAATGTTAATGTGTTCGGAGGTTTATTATCGTACAGACGTGCTACTTGCATGTGAGACCTAACTCCAGTTCAGAGAGGCAGACGGACAGATGTGTACTGCTGCGGGAGCGCACAGCCTGTTGAGTTTCTCTCACAGTGAGAGAGGCTGTTTCTGCTACTTTAGTTTATCTAAATAAATAATAATGCCAAACGGCAAATATTTATATGCCACAGATTATAACAAAAATGTGTGTCTCTGTTTAACTTTAAATTTCCTCAAAACTCTCGAGGTTCTCTTTGAGTCAGTTTCAGGTGTTTTTAGTTTATCATAAATATCTTAAAAGTTTATTTCAACATGACATTGCATTAAAGCTGCAGTCTGCAGTTCTGTAGTGCAGTCTGTAAGTTTTCTAAAAATATATTTTTAACATATTTCTTCACTGTGTCACTATCTCCTGACAGACTGATGTTAGACAAAGTAATCTCTGAAAAAAACTATAGTCCCCTTGCTTCTCCAGGTGGTAAATAAGCATTTCTAAAAAGCCACAGTGACCCGCCGTTAACCAGCCAATAAAAACAGAGTTTTTAACCAGCCAATAAAAACAGAGCTTCTCACTTCTCACGCTCCTAACCCCCCCCCCCGCTCCCAGCCCGCAGCGGCCGCGCAGGTTCTCGTTGAAATAATTGCAAAGCGATGCAAAACTGTTTTGTATGTGACACAAATGTATTAAATTCCCCTTCTTCATCCCTGATCTGGACTTTTCTTTTGTTTTTTTGCCAAAAGTCAAGTGATCGCTTTGTTTTTTTGCCAATGGCAGTCGTCTCCCGATCGGAAAGTTGGCGGTTCGACTCCCGGGACCCGCACCATGTGTCGTTGTGTCCTTGGGCAAGACACTTAACCCTGAGTTGCTCCCGGTAGGACTGGAAAGCACCTTGCATGGTAGTCTGCCGCCACCGGTTTATGAATGTGTGTAGCATTCAATATATGTGTAGCACTTTGAGATTTTCAGTAATGAAAAGTGCGTTATAAATTGAATTTATTATTATTATTATTATTATTAAAAGTCAAGTGATCGCTTCCTCCTCCGCCTAATCTTGACAGAAACCTTGAGGAAATGAATGAATTTGTCACGAGCGAATTAAACTCTGGTCCAACGTGGCTGCGCGCGGCTCAGCAGATTTCATGGTGTTCTGGTGTGCTGGACCAGCGCTCCCTGTTTTTATTTTATTTTTTAGAACGTTTTATTAACATAAACACAGAACTTCGCAGCGGCTGACAGGACATGCAGTGGAGGCGGAGCATTCAGAAGCAGAGCTGAATTTCACAGAGAGCAAGAGGGAGCAGAGCCATATATGGCTCTGAGCGGGAGGGACCAGAAACGTGTCTCTGTTCAAAATTTTCATAAGTTCCAGCGTGTTCCAGAAATTACATATTGCACCCTTAAAGGGGACCTCAGATGGGTTTTTTAAATTTTTATGGTATTTCTGTGGGCTATCCAGACCCTATTCCTTCAATTTAATGCACAAAATAATTCTTAGATAATCAATTATACCCTTTTTAATTCTGCCATTTTTAACTTTCGTTTTGAACGACCGGTTTCTGATACAAGTTCTGAAGTCCACGCCCTTCAAAGATCTGTTTACGCCCTCTGTAACAGCCAGTATCTGTAATGTGTTGTTGTTTTAAAATTAGCTCTTTTTTTATTACTCATTTGACTTACTGTTAGTGCTAGCTTAAGATAACTTACCGAAACCCGTCTGAGCGCGCCGCAATTTGCTGCTCCTTTTAGCATGAGACCACCAGAATCAGATGCTAATGTTAGCTTGTTCCTCTTCCGGTGTTAGCCAGCTCCGCTCGTTTCACGCGGCGATTTTGGGAGTTATCGCTGTTCCAGTCAAGACAACACAAAGTTCACCAAGTGTCTCCCGTAAATTAATCCGTAAGGAGAAGGTCCTCGCTGCTGCGAGGCTCCTGTGAGGCTTCAGTGAGGCTGTACAGTTGAAGCTCCGCTCCATCAAGCCAGAAGAGGGTCCCGTCGCAACCGGTCTCTACGCCGGGGGTATGCTCGTTTAATTTTTGCCGGCGGCGCGTTGGGAGAGATCGCAAATACACTAAAAATTGAACTAAAACATAAAAATAACAATTATACTTTATTTATAAAGCCATTTAAAAAACCACAGCTGCAACAAAGTGCTGTACACATGAAATTAATAACATATAAACAAAAGATGAGATGAAATCATGAAAAACAACAGTCATGTGTTTAATACAGAAGTGGGTTGAGCCTAACATGGGGTTGCTAGGTGAGGGGCTGGACTCAGGTTGGGGTGGGTTGTCCTCTCTCGCTTGTGACGTCACAAGCGAGATTGATTTCCAGTTTATTTCAAAAACGAAACCTATATTATCACAGTAAAATAAATCTACTTAGAGTAAATAAACCACTGGGTGCATTTTTTTGGCCTTTGGACTGTTTTTTTATTAAGTAAATACCCAAAGTTGAGTAAAAAAACATTAAAAAGTGAATTTTGAATGTGTGGTCCCCTTTAACAAGGTTTTGGCTGTTTGAATGGACTAAACTTTATTATATTTAGAAACGTACTGAGGTAACTGTACTGTGATACATGTAATGAATGGTATGTAGGTCAAAGTTTCTTTATTGTCATTTGCACCACGTGGTACATGTGGTGGAACAAAACTGTGTACACAGGGTCCCAGCTGCATCCAACAAAAGTATAAATTGTAAAGAAAAACTGTAACAAGATCTAAGATAGGAACTAAGAAATACGTTAAACTAAGAATATACTAAGCACTAGTAGCACAGAAACAATACACCGAACAACAGCAGCACGAACATGAGTCTGTGTGAGCAGATGAGTACGAATGAACACAACAGAATGAAATCAATCAGCAGCATGGATGGTCGGCAGCACATAACAATCAAGTGGCATTACATTTATTTTTTTATTTTGTACTGTACAGTGATAATCCTGGTTATTTATTCATGAGTCTAACAGCCTCAGGGTAGAAGCTGTTCCTCAGTCTAGTGGTTCTGCACTTAATGCTCCTTAACCTCCTGCCTGAGGGGAGTGGGGCAAAAAGTGAGTGTGCTGGGTGAGTGGGGTCCTTCATGATGCATGTGCAGAACAAACTGGGATGTTGCTCATAGTTTTACCTTAGAAATTCTGGCAACTCTCAGGTTTTCTACGGTAATAATAAAGTAATGAACAAATATGACTGCCTTGTCTTTTGTGGAGTCATGCTTGAACCGTGTCTCTCCCCTCTGCTGCTGAGATGATAAATAAATAACTCCAACACCTATGCTGCTGGTTTTATGATGCACTGGACACCTGTCACCCACAGCGCACATGCAACAAAGAGTAAACTCAAAGCAAGAGGGATACCTGCCCCCTTTTTCCTATTTTGTGTTGGCAAAATGTTTTGTTTTTTTGATGAGTTTGTCAAAGCACAATTTTGACTTTTTCAGTTTTTGTTTTTGTAAATACAGAAATAATGTTTAATAAATGTTTTTCCATTCATTCATTCAACCTTTATTTAAACAGATAAGTCACATTGAGCCTCGAAGACTCATTTACAAGTGAGATCTGTTGGACAGACAATAAAAGTGGTGAAAAATAACACTTAGAGTTTGGAGACACAAAAAATTCCTAACACATTTTTGACCTCTGTGTGAAGGTCAAAATGTGGTAATGAAAAAAGTCTTGCACATAATGACGCCGACATTACGCAGAGGTCAGGGAGGACTCAAAGGAGGTTGAGCAGCCAGCTCATAGATCTGTGCACACTCATGGGGGGGCTGCCGAGGTCGGCCAGAGGCGAGAGTCCTGAAATGATGACAGAATGTTTATTCAGCTGTGCTCCTCTGAAAAGTCTGTGGAATTCCTCAGTAGCAGGTTTGGGAGGGGGGATGAGAGCATCTGGTTTACAAAACTTCTCAGGCGTGTTGAGATAAGACGGCCTATCAAGGCCAGTCGGGGAGCCGAATGTCAGATAAACACGATTGTTTTGGGAACAGGCAGAACTTTAATGACATCTACCTTCAGTCTGTGTCGGTCCACTTGCTTCCAAAATTAAAATTAAAATGACCAAACAAATGGTACGTGCCTCAGAAAATCCCCGAGATCTAATCCATTCAGCCAAAAGTTTGGTTTCTCGAGACATGAACCAAGCCATCATGTAAGGCAGGCAGCCTGACCAGGTCCAGATTAGCCGCCAACGTTTTCCTTTTATGTTGATAGACCAGGAACCAGCCAATTCCAAAAAGCAGGAACCAGTTATCATAAATCCAATCAAGTATGCGTTTTTAAGATCCACAGATGACAGCAGAGATAGACATGTCATCGAGTCGATGAGATATCCAGCTGAGTGCATGCCAAAAGGGCAAATTAGCTCGCCTAAAGCCTGTCTTCTTTTTGAAGAAATGTTATCAGTTGTGTTGAGGGACCAACTGACCAAATTGAAGTCCATAGTTATGATTTGGAAGATTTTATAATAATAATAATAATGAATTCAATTTATAACGCACTTTTCATTAGTGAAAATCTCAAAGTGCTACACACATTGAATGCTACACACATTCATACACCGGTAGCGGCAGACTACCATGCAAGGTGCTTTCCAGTCCTACCGGGAGCAACTCTGGGTTAAGTGTCTTGCCCAAGGACACAACGACACATGGTGTGGGGAACCGGGATTCGAACTGCCAACCTTCCGATCGGGGGACGACTGCCATTACCACTACGCCACGGCCGTAGACAGTTTCACAGACAAGACAAAGCAAAAGCAAAGTGAAGACCGAGAGGAGACGTCCCGCCCTTGAGAAGAGCAAGTGTTGAAAGGACTCTATTCTTTGCTAACAAAATATGTTCACTTCCTCAGTCCTCCGCTGCTGATTTTATGATGCTCTGGACGCTTTTCACCTACAGCATGCATGCAACAAAGAGTATAAACTCAAAGCAAGAGGGATACCTGCCCCTCTTTCCTCTTTCGCAGAAGGCCATGGGCCTTTTTTCTTCCTTTTGCAACAGCTTATTTTTGTGAGACTGGCTTCTCTGCTGTTGCTGCACTGAAGACCAAGTCCAGGTCCCAGCTACACATTGAGCAGCAGCTGAGAGTTGCAGTATAATGCTTCAAAGCCCACTTTGAAAAGCTGTGCACTGCAAAACGTGCTCACGGTAGCCATTAATCCTGACTTCATTTTGGTAAAAAAAAAAATCTGCACAGATTGTTTTATTCATTTTTGTTTTTGTAGGCCAAAGTGTTTTTTTTATTTTATTTTTTTTTATATGTAACACTCCTGGTTAACATGTTGTTGATCAATTTGAATTTATTATTATTTATTGATTATATTCTATTTTATTTTTCAGTATCAGATGTTTCGAAGTGTTTTATATATTGTGCTCCCCGAGTTAATGTTGCTGATCAATTTGAATTTATTATTATTTAACGGTATATTTAATTTTATTTTTCAGTATCAAATTGTCAAAAATGTTTACAGTTTAAATAATGATAGATTTCTTTTTATTTATTTTTTTTTTTTCAAGCAAATTGATGCACTTTAAGTGCTTCAGTTTGCACAGAACCACTGGACAGGAATTAATAAAACAAAACAAAAAAATCATTGTTGGACTACAACCCTCCAACAATTTTGTCTCTGCCCGATTCAAATTGGCTCTCAAAGCAAACCTGGAAAACCACAAAATGTTTGTAAATCAGCACATTTTACACACACACACTGAACATCATATTGTTGTAACTCAATTCAATTAAACCTTTATTTATACAGGTTAGTCTCATTGATCCCCAAGGACAAATTTATAAGAGATCTGTTTTTAACAAAGAACACAGATGACAACAGTAGACAATCATAAAAAAGCATACAAAATGAAAAGAAAATGGAAGAAATTATTAAAAAACAAACAGCAACATTATAAAGCAATGTAAAAGTATGCTGCTGTTTAGCGTATTGTTTTTGTACTACTAGTGCTTAGCATATTTTTAGTGAGCATTTTTCTTAGTTCATATCTTGCATCTTATTACTGTTTTTCTTTTACGTTATACTTTTGTTGGATGTAACTGGGACATTGTGTACACAATTTCATTCCACCACATGTACCACATGTGATGCGAATGACAAAAAAATACTACCGGTAGCTATGTTTACATAGTCATAAGCAATCTAATTAATCGGCCATTCGGAATAAAAATGCATCATGTAAACGCCCCATTCAGATTATTCTTTGTTGATTCAGCTCGATCCGAATGAATTTGTAATCCGAGTGAGAAGGGTGGTTTATGCCAATTCATAATCCGAACAATGTCCATGTAAACACTTAATCTGATCATTTTATTCCAATCGTGGAAAATGGGCCTGACTGTGCATGCGTGACCTATGTCTACTTCACGTATTGCCGCCTGGCTAGATGCTAATATGTCAGAGAAGCAAAACTGGTCGTTGAGTGACACAACATTTCTACTAGAAACTTTGAAAGAACTCAAAATTATCTGTATTACCTGTAGCTCAATCAGGGAGAGCAGTAACATCTCCACTGTCATTAAAACCTGGCATGGGTCCATTTTGGGTGCTCAGGTTTGTTTATGTTCATCCCGGAAGTAAAACAGAAGTACAACTTCTTCTTTCAGGTTTTATTTTTAAGGAAAGTTTACCACTCTGCACATCAGTACTTCTATTCAGAATAAAAGCCTGCTGCATGTAAATGCTCGTCGTAAAAGGATTGTGCCCACGTAAATGATGCATTTGGATGTGGATTATTTTATCTGAAAACATTTCATTTCAAGCAAAGAATTTTGCGCATGTAAACAGAGCTTCTGACTTTGGAAATACTAAAAAAAGGAACATGGCTGCATTGGTTTTTGCCATGAACTTAGCAGTTGTTTGAAGATACTTAGAGAGGCCAAGGTCGAGAGCTTCAGATCTTTTTGCAAGATGTTGTAGGAGAAGGTCCGTTTGCCTAGTTCAGTCCGTAATGAGGTAACACCGCAAGTAATAATGTCCTGAGAGCGCACGCTGTAGCTGCACTCACCTAGAAATACGTAGGAGGAGATGTATGAGGGCAACATACCAAGAAGTGATTTAAAGATGAAAATGTACCAGTGGGAGAGTGCGTAAAGTTGATGACCAATTGATGAATGAATACAGGGTGCAGTGATGAGTATGGTAGTTACAACCAGTTATGAATCTTAGCATACTGTGATAGACAGAGTGCAACATCCGCAAGGAGCTTGTAGAAGCATTCATGTAAATAATGTCACCGTAGTCATTGGAGGGAAGGAAAATAGCAGTTACAAAATGTTTCTTACCATTCAGAGTTAGACGGGATCTATTTCTGAAAAGAAACCCAGTTTTACTTTCAGTTTCTTTATCAAGCTTTCGACATGCGAGTCGACCAAGATACCCAAGTATTTGTAAGACTCGGCAAACTCAATAGGAACACCATTCAAAAATAAAATAGAAGGATGAACTGCTGGGACCGACTTCTTGTCTGAAAAAAGCATCCCTTTAGTTCTATCAGTATTTAAGACAAGTTTGAGATGGAACAAATCTGACTGGATGATGTCAAAGGCAGATTGCAAAAGCTGGAAAGCCTTAGAAACTGTTTTAGCTCAACACCAAACAACTGTGCCATCAGCATAGAAATGTTAGAATGCATTAGGGATGCTCTAACCTACTCTAACTTATATTACCTATGTAGATTATGAAGAGGGTGGGTCCTAAGACTGAGCCTTGTGGTACACCATTGTTGACTGTTAAGTAACTAGAGGAAGTACCATTATGTTGAACACATTGCCTCTGATCAGAAAGATACTGTAGTTAGAAAACCAACCAATGGTTTGATCTGAGAAACCAATTTCTGAGAGCTTATGATATAAGATGGTATGATCCACAGTGTCAAAAGCGTTAGACAGGTCTAAGAGAAGTGCAACACCATAATCCTTAGCATCCAGTGCTTCAACAACGTCATTAAGAACCTTCAGTGAAGCAGTCGTTGTGCTATGTCGTTTCCTGAAACCAGATTGATGGAGAGGTAAGATGTTAAATGATTCCAAATACTTTTTGATTTATCAGTTTTTCTAGAACCTTGGCTAAAATGCAGAGTTTAGAGATGGGTCGATAGTTGTTTGGTGAGTTGGGATCACCCCCCTTTAGCAAAGGAAGAACAAAGGCTGTTTTCCAAGCGTCTGGAATTGAGTTTTGGCTTATAGAA
Source organism: Garcialebias charrua (assembly GCA_038048925.1). Taxonomy (NCBI): domain Eukaryota; kingdom Metazoa; phylum Chordata; class Actinopteri; order Cyprinodontiformes; family Rivulidae; genus Garcialebias; species Garcialebias charrua. The sequence continues at coordinate 2,033 of JBBPBX010065130.1, read as the reverse complement.
AGATAAAAGATGTGGGACACGGTACTATGATGATATGAGCGGCCAACCTTAAGGTGGAAGTTCATCTGGTCCTGCAGATTTTTTAGGATCAAGACCTTTTAACAGTTGATTTACCTCACTGACTGAGAATGGAGAAAAAGAGAAGGTGTGATTAACTGAGGATTGACTTGTACGAGGGATTTGATTTGTAGAATTTGGTTATTAGGTGAAGTGGCTGATTTTCCATTAGTAACTGTGTCAAATAATGAACTAGAAGCAACAAAATGTTTGTTGAAACGGTTCAGGATTTCACACTTATTTGACACAGGAACAGAGTTAACGAGTAGTTGTGATAGGTCAGATGATTGGAGGCTGCCTGAGAACGATTTTATGGTTTTCCAGAATCTTTTAGGGTTGTTTAGATTTTTGGAGGTCTGGGATAAGAAATACAGTAGTTACGTTTTGCAGCTTTGATGGCAGTTGTGCATTTATTCCTCAGCTGCCGAAAATTCAACCAATTTGGATAAGCCAGATTTTGTGGATAAGCCAGATTTTCTCTGTGGCCCAAAGATGGTCTCTTATAGGTCAGTTAGTTCAGGAGTAAACCAGGGGCTGTCAAATCCCTTTATTCTGAACTGGCGAAAAGGAGCGCGTTTGTTCATAAAATAAATTAAACTACAATATTATGAAAATAGTTCCAAGCGGTGTTCACGTTGTCTGTAAATAGAATACAATGCCAGTCAAAGTGAGATAGATCCCAGAGGAATGACTGTTCACAAAAACATTTTAAATCCCTTTTTTGAATTAATCTGGGCTTAGAAAGTGGAAGTTTAATATCTGAGTGCCGTTGTTACACAATGATCACTCAAAATGTCAGCGAATACACCTGTACCAGGGAATTTGTGAGGCGTATTTGTTAGAAACAGGTCTAAGATGGAAGATTTTTCAGGACAGTTTTTGTTTGGTCTAGTGGGAGAGTCGATGAGTTGGGTCGGATTGAGTGATAGGCAACATTCCTTGAATTTATCATAGAGGGGGGTTGATTATCCCAGTCAATGTTGAAATTTCCTGCCAAAAGTCTCTTTGAATTTTAAATTTCCCAGGAATTCTGTCAGGGAGGACAGAGCCTCAGGTGTTGCTGAGGGGAGACGATAACAACCTACTACAGATAAGATCTGGGGCCTCATGTATCAAAAACCTGCGTGGATTTCCTACTGAAAAGTGACGTACGGTGAAATCCAGAAAAGTGTCTACGCACAAAAAGATCCAGATTTATCAAACTGTGCGTACACCTGAATCCACGCACATTCCTTTTGTACAGGTAGTCCCCGACTTACGAGCGAGTTCCGTCACTAGGGGGCGCTCGTAAGTCAAAAATTCGTAAGTAGGATCACATAGTAAAAAAAAAAAAAAAAAATTTTTTTTTTTTTTTTTTTTTATTTTTTATTTTTTTTATAAATGAATACATGTACAGTACTGGACAGTCACCAAGCACTTAGCCTATCCTAACACAGTTTTTAAAGATGAAGGAATAAGTTGAATTGTCTCCCTTTCACATAAAGGGAGCAAGCTCCCTATGGAGCCTGCAGGGAGGAGGGAGACAATTCAACTGACTCCTTCATCTTTAAAAACTGTGTTAGGATAGGCTAAGTGCTTGGTGACTGTACAGTACTGTACATTTATCTATTTATTAAGAATATACAGTATATACAGTATTTTTATTTTTTATTGTTTTTTATTTATAAATAGATAAATGTACAGTACTGTACAGTCACCAAGCACTTAGCCTATCCTAACACAGTTTTTAAAGATGAAGGAGTCAGTTGAATTGTCTCCCTCCTCCCTGCAGGCTCCATAGGGAGCTTGCTCCCTTTATGTGAAAGGGAGACAATTCAACTTATTCCTTCATCTTTAAAAACTGTGTTAGGATAGGCTAAGTGCTTGGTGACTGTCCAGTACTGTACATGTATTCATTTATAAAAAAAAAAATAAAAAAAAAAAAAAAAAAAAAATTTTTTTTTTTTTTTTTTAATGAGATGCATGCTCTTAAGTCC
>JBBPBX010065129.1:0-13629 GCA_038048925.1 Garcialebias charrua | reverse complement strand
TGACGTATTATTATTTGCATGCAGATGTCTTTAAAACAGCTGGTTGTGCTTACAGGTTGTAAGAAAAAGGGACTGTTCGTTGTCTTTGTTACATTTTTTGTTGTGTTGTTTATATTCTATAAGTTCCTACTGTAGGTTCCTACTGAGATTGTATCCCTCACCATAGAAGCAAAATTTGAATGGAAATTGTCAACACAAGTCACCGTTTTCTTTATAGATTTTTTTTGTTTTTCAACTTGTAATTTTATCTACTTGATTTTTGATACTCGTACCTGTCACACTACAAACCCCCAAAATCTGTACATTTCATATCAGAGTCAGAGTCAGAGAGTCTTTATTGTCATTTGCACCGCATGTAGTACATGTGATGAAATGAGATTATGTACACAGGGTCCCAGTTACATCCAACAACAAAATGTAAGAGAAAAACAGTAATAACATCTAGGATATGAACTAAGAAAAACATCCAACTAGAAATACACTAAGCCCTAGAGTAATAGAAAAACGTCATTACAAACAGCAGCACGAACATGAGTCTTTATGAGCAGATGGTCACAGATGAACACAGCAACAAGAAAACAGATCAGCATCAGCATGATGTGATATTTCACAGTGATTATTCTTATTATTTATTTATTCATGAGTCTAACAGCCTCAGGGTAGAAGCTGTTCCTCAGTCTAGTGGTTCTACATTTGATGCTCCTCAACCTCCGTCCTGAGGGGAGTGGGGCAAAGAGTGTGTGTGCTGGGTGAGTGGGGTCTTTCATGATGCAGGTGGCTTTTTTCCTGCATCTCGAAGTGTAAATGTCTGTGATGGTGGGGAGACTGACTCCAACAGACTTCTGTGCAGCCTTCACCACTCTCTGCAAAGCTTTTCTTTCTGCAGCTGTGCAGCCTCCATATGACACTGCATTAAGTGCAAGTTAATTTCACCAGGAAGCAGCAAATGATGAACTTTACCTCATTGAAATTACCGTAGTCTTTGATAAGACGTTTTTTAATCAGAAACTATGAAGAACAACTCAGCCTTTTTAATTGTTAAAACTATTTAATTTAAACCCTTTGTTCATTTCTTTAAAAACTGTTCTAATGGAATGTGATCATTTATGTAGTAAACCCAGTGAGAAAGGAGCATATATTATTTTTTTCACTGTAGTGTATTTTTAACTTGTTAACAATAAGGGCAACTAATTGTCTGAGAATATGTTTGCACCTTTTTGTTTTGTTTATGTCAATGTTTTTCAGAATTTAAAATTGTATCAACCTCTTTTTTCCCCTGATCCTCTTTAGATAGGAAGAGCTTCCATTCACATTTGTGTGTAGGTGGTGCATGCACCAAGCTGATGGTTTCACGAGCTGCGCCAAACTTAAAATAATTTAGTTTGGAGGAACTACGCAGGCAGCTTTGTGATGGCACTTTGTCGGAAGGAATCGCACAAACTCAGACGTACTGGAGTTTGTTTGAGTCCACTTCTCTTTTATTCTAGGTGCACATGTCCCTCAGCATGTTGGCAGCATATCGCCGTTCTTTCTACTCGGCCCGAGATAAAATATGGAGGCACTTGTACAAGAGCTGCTGTTTAAAGAGGTTAAACTCCAAACTCTGAGGATATTCTGAACATACACTGCTGTTCATTTGTTCTCCTCTGTAAATAATGTCAGGGCTTTTTTTCTGTCCATCTCACAACATTCAAGCTACAGCTGGTTAAACTAGCCAGGTGTGTTTTCAGTCTCCCAGCGACTAGCACCAAATTTATTTGTCCAAGTACACATATATTTTTAAGTCTTTATCAACGATATGAGACAAATAATCTGAGCTGTGTCCTAATTTGCGATTAGAAAACATGAGTTACACTAGGAATTCAGGAATCGTATACTTGTGTTTTTATAGATCATGTACCGGTGGTCGCGTAATCATGTAATCGGTTGTTCATTCTCTCTTTTTTTCTTTTCATTATACTGTATTAAAAAAAGAAATGAAGAAAGACATTGTTTTTTGCAACAAGTTAACATAATGTAAATACTGTGAGACCACATACAAAATGAAACAAAAGCAATTTAGGTATGATTAAGCTATTTTATAAATGTTGAACATTTGAGTTTTTTCATTACATGTAACGGTATTTATATATTGATGACACTTGTATGTGGGGGGAAAAGAATACATTCACCAAGTTACTCTGGCCTAACAATCTGAAACTCTGAAATTTGGTGCAATAATATGTTGTGTGTATAGCAGGCTATTGAAACGTTGATAATTTTTTTAATTGTTGCTGTGTTTTTAAACTTGGTTATAGAAACACCTTCCGTACAATTTTATTTGTACATTTTGACAGACGTTAAAGAAATGTTAGACACATCCATTTTTGACACTTTACCAAAGAATGTATTAACTGTGGATACTTAATCATTGTGTCTTTAGGAATACAAGATCTTGAAAATAAAAAGTTAGCATTATTGTTCAGATTAAAACATTCAAATGTCCAAATAATTAAAATACCAGTTTGTTGAATTTAACATAATTGATGTAAACCTTCCTTTTAACTTTATTTATTTTAGATAACTTGGTTAATCTAAAGACATGAATGCATTTTAACTATTATTTTAGGTCAGTAGAGCATGTTTAAATAGTGCTTTTATTTTTCACATTATCATGTTTGTATGTCATTTTATTACCACGTTCAACATTACCTCACATTTGTATTTTTGAGACATTATGAAGTCCAGTTATTCCTGAAGTGTAACTGATTAAGCCTGTATAGCTTTGTACAATTCCCATTCTATTCCTGCATGATTGTGTAGTAATGTTCAAAAGTTGTGTAATAAATCTTAAAATTAACACGCTGTGGTGTGTCTTGATTTTCACTTACTTTTATGTTTGTGACGTCCTGACAGTATTCCAGACCACAAAGATGATGAACACTTTCATTAGTCCCCCAGAAGTATTTTGTGTATTAAAATGTCCTTAAATTGATCTGCTGCATGCTAGGGGGAAGAAAAGGATTTCATCATGGAAGTGTCAGAATCAGTGTTTTTACAGGATTTACTTTTTTGTTTTTTAAAGTTTTATTTACATTAAAAAAGGTTAAATCATGTCGTCTGGAACAGTTCATAATTGATTAGCTAGCTAACAATGAACAAAATATCTATGCTATTGCTATCTGATGCTATCTGCGATTCGCGAGTGAACGGCTCCACCGAGGCGAATTTATACGGCTGGAGCTGCAGGGGGTGGGGCTATACTAATGAGGACCGCGTGACGAAACGCGGTCACATTTAAAACACGCCTAAAAAATCCTGAAACAGAAATATGTTTATACACAGTTTGCTCTATAACTCCAAAATTAATTGAGCTACAATTTTGAGACTTTTTACTCATTTACAAGATTACAATTATGACATTTATAATGTTTATTGAAGAAAATGTTGAAATTCACTTTACACGGTCTTTAAGTGAGAAACATTTTGTCTCCAAACCGGAAGATTTCATCAGTCTGCGACCTGCCATCCATATCAGTCTGAGGGATACCAGAGTGAGCGGCATGGATTGTTTATTTCATTAAGCACGACCCGAACCAAGTCTTTAGTCCCCCTCAGCTATCACCAAGCGGGCCAGGCCACCGGGAAATGTCCCAGTGCTCCCTATGGCCAGTCCACTGCCAGGCACCGAATGTCTCAGTAAAGGGCTCTTTTAGAGAGTTTATAACATCCTTATAAACATTGGAAGAGTGTGGGAGGGGTTTATAAAGCCTTAATATTTATAAATAGTATGGTAATTTTTGTATTTTTTATTTTTATTACAGAGCAGTTATCTTCATGTCAGGATCTATGTTTAAGCCGTTTTTATTTATTTATAGAATTGTTGACTTTTGTTTAGAAGTTTATTGTTTTTGTCATTGTGTCTATGTGTTTTCTTGTGGTTTTACTTTAACCATAATAATACATTTTATTTACAGGTGTCTTAAAACTCTCAAGGTCACATTACAGATATCAAAATTAAAAATCAAAATAGAACAGCACACACAATAAAAGCAATAAAATTAATGAACAGAATTTTTAAAAAGTGTAAAGGAAAATGGAGGAAAATGGTCATGGGGGACTGATGGCAGCCACAAAGATTAATGATTATACAATAAACATCCTTTATTAAACAGATTAGTTTTAAGCTGATTTGAAAGCAGTAATAGAAAAAGAGTTCAACTTTTTGAGTCAACTTATGGAGATCTTTTGTGTTTCCATGACACGTTCCTTACGATCAGAACGTAAAAATAAACAATTTATTGTTTTTCCCCCCTATACTGTACTGTACTTACTTGACATTAATATAAATGACTATAACAGTGCAGTTTGCAGAAATTGAGCTATTCTGTAGTAGCTGAGAGAGATTCACAGATCTTCATCTGAGCGTTACATCTCACAATATTGCATGAAATTGTACACAAACCAAAAACAGCTACAGCTCAACTTTTTGCTAAAGAGGATTTTTTTTGTTCAAAGCTCTGGCATCAGAGCTGGCAGGTGATATTCATCCTTTCAAGAAATGTGAGGGCTTTAAATTACATTTAATTGTTGTGTATACTGTTAATCAAGTTTTAAAATACACTTTTAGCATCTTTCAAAACAAACAGGCCAAGAACATTCTGAGGAAACTTTTAAATTAACTAATTTATTTTACATATGATAAAAGACAAGATAGTTTTAATAAAAGTAAACTACAGTACTGTATATTTGTTTAATTCTATCATCTATCTATCTATCTATCTATCTATCTATCTATCTGTCTGTCTGTCTATCTATCTATGTATCTATGTATCTATCTATCTATCTATCTATCTATCTATCTATCTATCTATCTATCTATCTATCTATCTATCTATCTATCCATCCATCCATCCATCCATCCATATTTATCCAATAAAACGATTTTACCTCATTTTATAATGTAGATCATTTCGTTTTGTTTCACTCATTTTATTTACTTTTTATTTTATATTCATTCATTCATTCAACCTTTATTTATACAGGCTAGCCTCGTTGAGTCACGGGGACTCATTTACAAGAGGGACCTGTCTCACTCACACCAAACAACCATCCACTCTCACACTCACACCTAGGGTCAATTTAGAGTCACCAATCAGCCTAACAAGCATGTTTTTTGGTCTGTGGGAGGAAACCGGAGTACCCGGAGGAAACCCACGCATGCACGGGGAGAACATGCAAACTCCACCCAGAAAGGCCCCGGACCGGGATTTGAACCGGCAACCTTCTCGCTGAGAGGCAGCAGCTCTACCAGTTGTGCCACCGTGCTGCCCGTTATGCATTTTATGACTGTTTATTGTTGTGTGTACCTTATTTGTGGTTTGTCTAAAACAAGTCTCTCTTGTAAATGAGTCCTCGTGACTCTATAGCTATGTTTACATGGACATAAGTAATCGGATCAAACGGCCGAACGGATCAAAAGTGCGTCATGTAAACACCCCGGTCGGGTTATTTTTTGTGTATTCGGTGTGATCCGACCTAATTTGCGATCCGTTCGAAACGGGTGGTTTACGCCGATCCGTAGCCCGATGTGTGCGCATGTAAACACATGATCTGTTCCTTTTACCGGACTGTGGGAAACTGTCCTGACTGCGCATGTGCGCTGCGCGCACCCCCATCCCTCCCTCTCCCCCCTCGTGTTTACTTCTCCGCCTGGGCTGGCTAGTGGGTAGATGCTAACGCTACATGGTGGGGAAGTAAAACTGGTCGGTGAGCGATGCAACATTTGTAATGGAAACGTTAAAATAGCTCAAAACTATCGAACGCCTTGACCGAACGTGTAGTTATTCAAACAAGTACATGAAAAGCTGGAAGAAGCTGGAGATCGCTGGAAGAGCTTAAAGCTAAAGCTAAGTGCTACAAAGCTAAAAACAAAAACGGGACAAGTGGCTACGACCCCACCACTTTTTTATTTTACGTGTTGATGAACTGATGAGAGATCTGCCACTTCCAACACAGCAGGCAGCGGTGTGGATCTTATGAGGAGGAGAGGAATCTGAGGAGAGGAATCTGAGGAGAGGAAGCTAACCAGGAGCAAAGCATCCTTTGTGGTAAGTCAAAACACATTAACCCTCTGTACTGTATTACCTGGAGTAATTAGAAACAACAAATATGTTAAAAATGTAATTATAATAAGAAATAAGAGTAGCTGTAGTGCTAGCATAGAACTACAGTATACTGTATTGTACATTAAAACTCCAACTAACCAGATAATTAACCTAACACATTTCAACATATCAGGGGTCCAGTTAAACTTTATTTTGTTTGTTTTTCAGATGATGAGTCCAGCTTTGAAGAGGCAGCTGGCAGCAGCACACAACAGACAGTGGCAGGTGATGGTGGCAGGTGATGGTGGCAGGTGATGGTGGCAGAAGATGCAAGAGTCCCACGTCTTAGGAATCCCAAGAAGTTCACACATGTGCTTTAGAACAACTCAAAACTGATTTGAAAATGTTTCAATTCTCCACAACCATGTTTCTTTGTCCCCTGACAGATCTGTAAATGTATTTTTTACACAGACATTAGGATTGATAGTTTATGGTACAATTAAGATGTCCTAACTTAATACAGTCAGGTGGTTTAATAAGGACTCTGAGTTTCTGCATGACTCACAGGATAAAAACACATTTGCTGTTCTATCAGATACAGAAACATACATTTTGGAAGTAAAATCGATTATTTTGTCACCAATTTTGTTTTCCGAAATCACATGCATACATTGAAATTGTGAAAGTATGTGATGAGTTGATAAAGAAGTTACTGAATTACAGGTTACTGTAGTTTTTAAATGACCAAAGAAATTTTTTGTTATCATTACAAGATGTGATCTGTGCACATCGTCTGTTTTGTACAAACGTTTTGAACGTTTAATTTTTATGTTTTTCTGATATACCTCAAATTGCACTAAGAATGAAACATGTTTCAAACAAGCAATTTCAACTGTTTACAAGAATTTGTTAAAATGTTTGGTCCATTAAAGAGCTCAGATGTTCACTAGTATTACTTGCAGTTGTTTATTGTGATAATAATTTTGAATGTTTAATTTTTATGTTTTTCTGATATACCTCAAATTGCACTAAGAATGAAACATGTTTCAAACAAGCAATTTCAACTGTTTACAAGAATGTGTTAAAATGTTTGGTCCATTAAAGAGCTCAGATGTTCACTAGTATTACTTGCAGTTGTTTATTGTGATAATAATTTTATACAAATGTTAACTGCATGTGAACACAAATACATAAGTACAGTATCTTTTTAGAAGAACTCTCCACTGTGACTTCAGAAACCCGGTCATCTCTACCTCCACCTGACAGCGCCAAGGTAAACATTAAATGACTTGTTGAGGAGTCAGACGAGGACAGTTTGCGTATCCTTTGACGAGCCAGTCCAACAGCGGGCACGATCACCAACAATGAAGAGACGGACGTCCTTTGCTTCAATGTTCCTCACAGACTGCAAAAAAGGACATGCCAATATTTAGTGTTCAACTTTTTATTTGTTTAAAGTTATGGTTCAAACAAATTTTATTTGAAAGAAAACTTTACATCTAAGTATGTCTTCTGATATACTTAGCTGTAATAGTTGTAAAATTAAATACAATATAGTAAATGTTAGCCTTACATTTTGGCAACATTTAACTATTTGTTTAAAGACATGGTTCAAACTTTTTATTTTAAATAAAACTTTACAGCTAAGCATCTCTACTTTGAGATACTTCTTAGCTGTAATCGTTGTAGTAATACTAAATACAATATAGTAAATACAGTATTAGCCTTACTTTTGTCAACAGATGAGCCCTTTGATAGTCTGAGTGGCGCAGGACATTGGCATCATGGCAGGGCACTGCCTGGCATCTTGACACTGATGCTCCAGAAACAGGAAAACAGAGGAAGAATAGTAATTAATAACAAATACAGACAGTATCACGCAGACAGGTAGAAAAGGAAAGGGCAAAAAAGTTTATTAGCATACAGCGTTTTTATTATCTTACCAACAATTGTTGTCCACGACAGCTTGGAGGACAGAGGACGTCCAGCGCTCTCATCCTGTGAATAAAAAAACTAAAAGCATGCGCTGCTTCACCTGTAGTTCAATCAGGAAGTGCAGAAAAAACGAGAGGCTGCAAGCTGCAGCGAGGTGTACTTGGAAAAAACTCAGTGTAGCTGCCATCAAGGGCAGATCTCATGTTATGCATTATTCAATATTCAGTTAAAGAGAGCAATAAATATTAGTGTTTAATATAAAACATTTAATAATCGATAAGTAACAACTTTCAGTAATTTATGTTGTTAAGGTTCATTATTCTGTTAAAATGCATTAAAATGTATGGGGGAACGTATCTTTTGTTCCGCATGCCACGTTGTTTCCCTTGGAGTAAGATTGATTGACACAGTTGCCATGGAAACCGTTAGAGAACCGTTACTGCAGAAGAGACTACTACAAGAAGTTCCCCCTGAAGACAAAGGGGTGTTTTACGTTTCTTTTTGTAAGAAGAAGCTGTAGAAAATCGTCTTTATTCCTCTGGAGTTAATGTGGCCAATGAGGTATGATTTATTGTTTTATTTGTGTATTTTACAGTACAGTATTTGTCTTTTATTTCTGTAAATCTTTATTTGCCGTGAACTAATTTAGGTCTGTGTTTCTTTTTAGTTCTGACGGCATTTATGGGGCATTAAGTTAAGTTGTCTACAATAAATGTCTGTTAAAACCCAAGAACGACGTTGATCCATGAATTGAACTCGAGAGGAGTAACAGTCAGAACTCAGCCTTTCCTGCCGCTCCGTGCTACAGTCAGAACTCACGCCTGGTCGTGTCGCAGTCAAGTCAAGCCTGCGCGTCCACAGTGAGAAGTTGACGGTTGAGAAGTCAACGGCTGAGTACGTGCGTCAGAGAACACCTGCTGCTGGAGTCCAGGAGCAGAGAGGAGCAGAGAGGAGGAGAAGGGAAGCCCCCGCCACAGCTGGAGCCGACAAGGAGCCCTCGCTGAACGGTGACGTCACTCTCTGGGATCAAAGGAAGACGTGCTGTGCTGCAAGCAGCATCACCCAAATCAGAAGCAGCAGTGTCCAGGAGTTTAGCGTGGTTGATCTACTCAAGTAACACCTTTAAGATAAGTTAATGGTGAACAGTTGAATTAACCTAGCTAACTTTGAAGGGACTCTGTTAAGTGCTTAAAAGGGTAACCTGCTGTAAAGGGCACAAGTTTAAAGTTAAGAAGTTGTTTGTTTCATACAAACAAATTAAGTGTGAACAAAAGAAGAAAAAGTGTGCATTAAGTTGTATAATTTTGTTTGACATTGAAATTATTTTCTGTTTGTAACAAATGAAAGATTTTTTATTCTGATTTAAGGTTTATAATACCACACTTAACTTGATATTTGAAGAGAAAATTATTTCAGTTTGTAAATATATTCAAAGGGTGGTATTTAAAAGGGAAATTAAACTCACACAACATTTAGGTTCATTTTGAAAAGAAAGGAAGAACAGAGGATTATTCAAGTTTATAAACACATTAAGGGTAGTATTTAAGCTAAATTAAAACTACAAAATTGAATAAAAGGACACTAACGTTAAACTAAATTAATAAGGCCCAAAGTAAACAATGAGCAGTGAGAAGGCTAAAGAAAGATTAAACAAGCTTCAAACTCGTTTCAAGTTCTGCTATAACAAATGGAAAACTGTTGCCAAACAGGCTAAAAGAGCTCTTGATGCACCTGTTAAAACAAATTTGCATCTTCACATTGTTCAAATCCAACATGCTTCAGGAGAAGTGAAGCAAGTTTATGAAGAGCTGCGCAATTATGAAACACCTGATGGAGACACTCGTCGCAGAGTGGACACGTGTGATGAAGTTTCCCAAAAGCTTATAAAACAAGCCCAAGAAAGCACGGCTCCAAAAGAAGATGAGAACGATGTAGAAAGGAGATCGGTGAGTTGGAGCGAAGCTGGCTCCGTGTTCACTTCAGCAGCCTCCCAAGATGAGAAAGATATAGAAAAGAGATCGGTGAGATGGAGCGAAGCTGGCTCTGTGTTCACCTCAACAGCCTCCCAAAGTTCTAAACAACCAAGTAGTGCACGTTCAAGCTACTCAAGCAAGCTGTCTGTCAAAAGACAAGAAGCAGCAGCAGAACTGGCTGCAATGGAAGCTACTCTAAAGATGATGGAAGAAATGGAGTCTGAAAGAAAGAAACTCGAAGAGCTTGAATTAAAAAACAAGGAAAGGCTTGCAAAACAAGAAGCAGAGAACGCCGAAACTCAAAGAGCATTAGAGCAAAGGAGAAGAGAGCTTGAACGTTTAGAAACTGTAAAGCAAATGAATGCTGCCAAAGCACGGCTGAAAGTGTATGAGCAAGAATGCAACTCAGATGATGAAATATCAGGGCTTCTGCATGGCACGAGCAACCCAAGAAGGACCACATCAAATCCAATAAGCCAACCTGAACCAAAGCTTGCATCTTCAAACCTCAATCCAAGTGCACAACCATTTATTGGGTCACAAGTCACCTCAAGTCAGCAACCTAGTTATGCCACACAAGAAGATGGAATAACGGTACTAGCTAAGGTTTTAGCAGAGTCCATTAACGTTAGCCGTCTACCAGTTCCAGAACCCGCTGTTTTCAGTGGTGATCCTATCAAGTACAAGGACTGGAAAATTTCTTTTCAAATGCTTATTGAAAGAAAGAACATCCCAGTAAGTGAAAAGATTTACTATCTTCGAAAGTATGTTGGTGGTCCCGCAAGAAAGGCTATCGAAGGTTACTTCCTGCTGGAAACAGATTTGGCATACCACACAGCTTGGAACACTCTGGAGGAAAGATATGGAAGTTCATTTATGATCGCCAAAGCCTTCAGAGATAAGCTTTCATCATGGCCGAAAATTGGACCAAGGGACAGTACTGAACTAAGAGAGTTCTCAGACTTTCTCAGGAGCTGTGAAGCAGCAATGTCTCAGATAACAAGTCTTGAGGTTCTAAATGACTGTAGTGAGAACCAGAGAATGCTCAGCAAGCTTCCTGATTGGCTTACAGCAAGATGGAATAGAAAAGTCATTCAGATTGAAGAGGAGTATGGTTCATTTCCAACATTTAGCAACTTTGTTGACTTTATCACAAGAGAGGCCAAGATAGCGTGCAACCCAGTGACATCGCTACATGCACTTAAAGCAAATGACTCAGAGAAGCTGAAACCCTTAAAGGCTCAAAGTGTTGGAGCAAAGGTGTTTGCAAGCAGCTCAGAAGAGAAAACAGAAACAAACAAATGTGTATTCTGTGAAAAATTAAATCACAGCATTCACACATGTCGAAAGTTTATGGAAAAGACGCTAGTTGAAAGAGTGGAGTTTGTGAAGTTAAAAGGACTGTGTTTTGGATGTCTCAGCTTTGGACACCTGTCTAAGAAATGTGAAAGAAGGAATATCTGTAACACCTGCCAGGGAAAACACCCAACGTGCCTACATGAAGAACGAGACAAAGAATTCAAAATAAATAAGGACAGAGATAAAGAACAAAGAGAAATTAAAGGGATGAAAGAAGCCAGGGAAACCAAACAAACCAAAGAACAAAGTAAAGAAACTTTAAGTGAGGCAATCTCAAACCGTGTGATCCAAGGTGACAAGAGTGATCTCACATCTACAGTGATTCCAGTTTGGTTATCCACAGTAAGCAACCCAGAAAAAGAAATGCTAGTATACGCCCTTCTGGACACTCAGAGCGACACTACATTTGTTTTGCAAGAAAAGGCAGACGTTCTGGATACAGAAAAGAGAGATGTACAGTTAAAGCTCTCTACATTGTCATAAAGAGGAAGTTGTTCCAAGTCAAAGGATCTCAGGGCTACAAATCAGAGGTTTCTACTCATCAAAGAAAATCTCCCTTCCTACTACATACACAAGAGAGTTCATCCCTGCCAATTTAAACCATATTCCCACACCCAAGACGGCGAGAGCATGGCCACATTTGGAGCACATCGCTGATGAAATAGCACCTCTAATTGAATGCGATGTTGGTCTGCTGATAGGTTATAACTAGGGATGTCCGATAATATCGGCCTACCGATATTATCGGACCGATATTGGCATAAAAATGTAAAATCTCTACATATCGTATCGGTTTTTCTTCCGATAACAAAAGCCCGATGATTCACATTTTATTTAACAATGAAAAATTATAGTAGGCTGTATATTTTACTTGTTATTTTAGTTGACATTACATGTCTCTACTTGTCTGGACATGTCTCTACTTTCTCCGCAAGCTGAAAAGGGCTGGAGCTTCAACCCCCATCATGAGCACCTTCTACAGAGGTGCCATAGAAAGTGTCCTGACCAGCTGCATCACTGTGTGGTTTGGTGCATGTACTGCATCCTGCCGCAAGAGCCTCCAGCGCATCGTGAGAGCAGCTGAGAAGATCGTCGGCACCTCCTTGCCCTCACTGCAGGACTTACACAGCAACCGCCTCACTCGGAAAGCCCACCGCATGGCAGGTGATCCCACACACCCACTACACAGCTGCTTCAGACTGCTGCCATCAGGGAGGAGACTGAGGAGTCTCCAGGCTCGAACCAGCAGACTGAGAGACAGCTCTGTTCATCAGGCAGTCAGAATGCTAAACACTCTGCCTGCTCTGCCTCCCCTCCCATTTGAACTGCCTTAACACTAAAACTTTCTCACATATTATCACTCAACACAAAGTTTTTAACACTAGACTCTGTGTCATCAAACGGGTTTTCACTAAACTCTCGGTCATGTGCTCATACAGTTTGCACTACTTCTCATACTTGCACTAATGTCTGTATTACATCACTGCCTATAATCATAATACTGTTTACATTCTCTGTTTACATTTATTAATACTGTTTACTTTTATTACTACTGCTTACATGTAATTACTACTGTTTACATTTATTTACACTACTCTAATATCTACACCACTGCTGGTACATATACAGTGTGCTCTGAACGGTCTTATTTAGGGATGCCCAATGTGCCTTACTGCATATGCCACTTTTTGCCTCTACAACAACATCAACTACTACCTCATACATATACTGTGTACATTGACTCATACGCTGCTTTGCCACTTTGCAAATGTCAATGCTAGAAACCTTTAGTTTATTTTAGTTATACTTTTTATACTCTTTTTTTATACCACTATGCAAAAAAAAAACAAAAAAAAAAACAACTCAGGACAGTGTTAGTTTTACTATTTTTATGCTTATGTCTATTATTATATGTTTCAGTGTTTCAATGTTTAGATGTTTACTGTTGCACCGAGGGACTGAGAGAAACGCAATTTCGGTCCTGTGTATGTCCTGCACTGTACATATTGCAGATCTGACAATAAAGTTGACTTTGACTTTGACTTTGAGATTGTTGTGTCCGCACCACAAGGCCAGGCGGCTCACCTCGTTCCTGTAGTCCGTCTCATCGTTGTTGCTGATGAGACCCACCACTGTTGTGTCGTCCGCAAACTTGATGAAGTGTTTGGAGCTGTACGATGGTGTGCAGTCGTGTGTTAGCAGGGTGAATAGAAGGGGGCTCAGCACACATCCTTGTGGGGCCCCTGTGTTCAATGTGATGGTGCTAGATGTGTTAC
>JBBPBX010065128.1:9376-20049 GCA_038048925.1 Garcialebias charrua | reverse complement strand
CTATAATTCAGTAAATTTTACAGACACTGAGGGTAAACAGATTGCAGGTTTTTGTTTAAAAATTTGCCCTTATATATGAAGTCAACCTTGCCTGTCTGTTAGTAAAATATCTCATGGATCACCAGATGGAAACATGGTTGAAATAATTTTAGGATATCCCTCTACAGCTGATTAACGTTTGTAGTCAAACCCATTCAAAATGGCCGTCGCAGCAAACTCAGTTTTAAAAATGTACCAAAATCTGGTGTGGTAGTAGCTGAAAGTCATGCAAAGCCAACCGAATGCTACGCTTAGCACAAGATCTTTGGTTAAAGCTTTAGATGTTAAACTGTTGTCTCGACACAAAAATCTCTATAACAGTCCGTTTAACAGACAAGGAGATAAAATTTGTAGCTGAGAGTCTAAATTACGGAAGAGTAGAGCTGCCACAGGAAGTAAAATTATTTTTGAGCTGTATCTCATTATAATGAGAAACTATCTCATTATAACGAGATACTTTTCTTGTTATAACGAGAAAACTATCCTTGTTGTTGTGTTGCGTCTTCCTGTATGACGTCACTGACGGACATGTGATTTCCTCCATGGAAGGAAGAGACGGAGAATGGAGACTGTGCCACTTTATGCATTTTTACAAAGAAGAAATCTGCAAGAGGAACAACTTTCTAGACTGAAATGACAAAGTACAGTAAGTCAATGAATTGTGTTTTTGAATTAAAAACGTCAGAATGCAGAGACAGCATTCAGCTAGCTGCTAATGCTACGATGCTACCATTTATCAGTGAGCTGGACCAGGTCTGAGCAGTGAACACAAACACAGAAACCTGATTTGTTCTTTTTTGTTTTCATAACATCATCTATATATTTTGGCCATACTCAGAAATAAGTTACGGAAGAGTAGAGCTGCCACAGGAAGTAAAATTATTTTTGAGCTGTATCTCGTTATAACGAGAAACTATCTCCGTCTCTTCCTTCCACGGAGGAAATCACATGTCCGTCAGTGACGTCATACAGGAAGCCGCAACACAACAACAAGGATAGTTTCTCGTTATAACGAGATAATTATCTCGTTATAACGAGATACAGCTCAAAAATAATTTTGCTTCCTGTGGCAGCTCTACTCTTCCGTACTAAATAACCCAAACTGAGTGTGATGTTTTGGCGTGTTGCATGAGATTGTGTTGTTTTCAAGGTTTGAGTTGCTGGTTGTGATTCTGTTGTGTTGTTTCAGACACATTCACAGGCCTGTTAGATATGTGCAAACTCATTTGACAACTTCATTATAACAGAAATGTGTTCATGATCTTAATCCATTTCCACATTTTGTCACTTTCATGACAGTGAACTTACTCGGATCTGAAACAGCCGCCTGCAGCTCTCCACATCTGAACGGCTGCTGTGCCAGCTGCCTGCAGATCCTGTCCTCCAGGTTGTAGAGCAGCGGATTGGGAAACATCACATCCTGATCTCCCATCACATTTAGCGGAGCACCAATCTTCAGACTGTGAGTCTTCCTCACGGGGACCAATTCGTTTGACTTCTGATTCTGGTCTGCAGGTGCTGGGAAACTACATTTCCTGAAGGAGAGTGACTTTAAGGAGAAAAAGTCCTCCCTGAGGTCCCTGTCTGTGAAGAAATCCTCGTACATGTCTTTGGAAAGCTGAGTGGAGCTCACCTTGCGAGTGAAACGG
Source organism: Garcialebias charrua (assembly GCA_038048925.1). Lineage (NCBI taxonomy): Eukaryota > Metazoa > Chordata > Actinopteri > Cyprinodontiformes > Rivulidae > Garcialebias > Garcialebias charrua. The sequence goes on along the minus strand of JBBPBX010065128.1, from coordinate 18,361 downwards.
CTCACCACCTTCACTGGGCTGCAGTTTTCTTCTTCTTCAGATTCCACTGAAGAGTCATCCGAGGAAGAAGATGCAAAGAAATGCTCGTAGGCCTCCGGGAACTGTAGCCCTTTAGCGGTAGAGCGAGAATATGAATATATGGGAACTGACTTGTCTTTGTTTTCCTCTTCTGCGGTTGTGAGTGGATAAAAGAAGCTTTCGCTGTCAAACTCTGAGAAGAAGTGATCGTATGTTTCAGGGACAGAGCTTCCACTTGTGTAGTCGGAGGTTTTATCATCTGAGGCTGATTGGCTGGAAACTGACGGCTTCCCTCCAAAGAGGTACTGGAAAATATCCGTGAAAGAGATGCTGTAGCTCTCTGTGCAAGATGAGGGCAAACAGCTACTTTCTTCGTCTTTCAGTGGCGCAGCATTCTCAGTCAAATGATCAAATTCTTCAGTTTTTTGTTCTAAAACGTGCGCAGTTCCTTTGCTGCACGTGTAATTAAAAGACTTCGACCCCAGAGCTTGTAAGTTGTGCACGCTGACGGTTTTGGCAATTTTTCTGAGGCACCTTTGAGCCATTTCAGTCAGAACAGGTTGGGATGAGTCAGAAACAGATGCTGACTCAGAGTAAATATCAGAACCAGGCTGGTCCAGTGTCAGGCTCACTGGGACGGGTGCACTCTCCCAGCTCACAGTCTTTAAAGAAGAAGAATTGATCATTTCTTCAGGAGTTTGGTCAGATTTGGATTCCTCCATCGCGGTAAAAACATCTGAATCAGCCGCAGGAAACATCTCGGCCTCATCACTTTCCTGCACAGCTGGGAGGATTCCAGGAGGTGCAGCTCTACTGAGTTTCTTCAACCCCAAAATATCATTTATTGTCAGCTTCTCCATGTCGTTCCAAAAAGACGACATGGCAAACACTGAGTTCTCTGTCTTGTCAGGTCTGTCTAAATCTTTAGATGCTGTCGCCGTTTCCTCTGCTTTGTTTAAGAAATGGCTCTTTGGTTCTGTTTGGTTTGTGGTTCCAGATGTTGCTGCAGATCCTGACAAGATTTGTGCATTTTGGTCTGTTTGAATGGACTTGTGTTTACTGGCAGATGAACACAGACTTGCTGACGTGCCTGCAAGGTTTTCATTCGTGTTTGAAATGACAGCTTTTGTGTCCACAGTGCAGCCATGTGGCCCATTTGGGATATTGTTAAGGTCTTCAGTCAAGGGCACTTTAGTTTCTGGACTCTGTCTTGTTAAATTCAATATTTGTGATGGTTTTAGTTGTGTTTTTTCCTCTTTTATGGGTTTCTCTGATAAAATAAATGAGGTTTGAGTCTCTGTAGGACAATCCTTTGGCTGCTTTTCAGACAAAGAGCTTATAGATGGTTGATTAATACAGTTGGGCTTTAAATCAGTGCAGGTCACTTGAGCTGAAATCTCATCTGGTAATGAACATTTCCTCGGTTGACGTGAAGACACAGAAAGGCGAGTGTTTTCCAGTGGAGCGTGGCCACGGTTGGTGTTGTGGCAGTCGTTTCCCAACTGTTGTTGGGGCTCAACCATTTCACGCAGCACGTGCTGAGCTCGGCCAGTGTTTCCAGCGTCCGCAGCCAGGACTGACTCAGCAGCAGATAGTTTGACGATTTGGACGACTTCCACATGAGCAGCACGTGACTCTTCACATGGTAAAATGACTGATTTAACCTCTGGCGCTGAATGTTTCAGATTGTGTTCGTTTGCACAGTTAATGACAGAAGTACTTATGCTGTCAAACTGGAGATCGCTTGTTTTTACGCCTTGACTTTTAAATTGTTCTGCTCCAGCTGATTCTTCAGTCTGTAGTTTGTTGCACGCTTGTAAAGTTGTTGCCTCGTGAGCACGGTTGCTTGCTGCAGACGTAACATCAGCATCATTTTGACTCAGATCACACCCATGGTTAGTTGAATGATTTTCAGCTGAGCTTATTCTGGTGGATCTACTCTGATGGTTTTGACTGTCATTTGGAGAAACTGAGTGGGGAAGCTCATCTTTTGCATCCTGAACCAGTACATGCCCTGGAAAACCATTGATGGCTGCACTGGAAGTGTAAAAACACGCGAGATCTTTTGATGGTTCTTTTGAATAGTTAAACGTGTCCTGAGAAAAACACAGACACGATCCTCCTTCTTTGAACATACGCAGCTCCTCCTTTGTGTCGCTCTGCTTGGCTGAAACGTGCCTCTCGCTCGACTCCTCATCCTCACCTGCCTCCACGCCGAGTCGTCTTTTCTTTCTCCTCTTCCTCTTCATGGAGACGGAGGGAGGCAGCTCCTGGGTGGGACTGTGGTCTTTCCTCAAACTGCATTTTGCACAGAGACCTTCCTGGCATTTCAACAAACCTTCTTGGGTAACGTCATCCATGCTTCTACACATTTCCATGTTGAATGAAGGAGGGGTCATGTCAGAGCAAGACGTCCTTTCATGTGAGTTCTGTAACTGATTCCACTGTGCTTTCTCATTCTTTGGGGTTTCCATTAATGTTTCATTTCTAATAAATAACTCTGTTTCAGCTGTTTTGCAAATACTGAATGCAGAGTTACTGCAGGTTACAGGTTTTGAGGAACTGATGGACTCAGCTTCAGCTATTTTCTTTGCATTTAATTTTCCAGTAGCGTCGACAGGCTTGATGGTCTCTTTGCCAAATTCTATCTCAACTCTGTCACGCAGTGCTTTTGACGTAGGACAAGTCCTTCTACTGGCTTGCTGCTCATCACCACAACGCCCTTGCTCTTGTTTCACCCCTTTGTTGTTTCCAACTCTCTCTTGGCCTGACTGAACCTCAGTGAGATCTTTCAACGTTTCAAAGAACATATTGACAGACTGCATGGACAGCACCATTTTTACCTGTATTTAGTCACTTCAGCTGTAAACAAATGCATGTGGAATATGGCAGCTGTTTACAAGATTTGCTTTCAATTTGTTGATTTAAGGACACATTATAAAAAAAGTAACGTGTATGGTTTTTAAATGCTTTTTGGGGCATTGTCTTCATGATATTGTAATGATTACCCTTTATATGACATATCCTAATGTACCGGTATCAATCTAATTTAAAGTGCAAATGAAGACCAGATCATTTCTCTAACAGATCTTTGTCCACAAAGTGGGTGTAAATTAAAAACACCATGAGTCTATGAGGCAGGTTTAAATGGTTTATTTTATTTATTTGTTTATGTTTACAGGTTGAATCGAGCCCAAATCAAAATGGATGACTTTGAGTACAGTGTGGAGATCAGTGATCGTGACTGGAAGTCCTTCTTTGCAGAGTGTGAAGAGTGCAGTCTGCTTCCTCCTTCGTTAGCAGGTGTAGATGATTCAGGGATGAGTGACATGGATGAGCACTTTCGTGCTCAGAGGATGCCGAGAGTTAACTCGACACCAAATTTCTCAGAAAATGACTTTGCTATTGACAGCCCCCTCAACGGTGTGGGGTCTCCCGTGGAGCACTGCTTGGGGAAGCAGGGACTTGGAGTTGACAGCATTCTGTCAGGCAGCGAGGAGGACATCCACATGCAGTCTGTCAATATGTTCTTTGAAACGTTGAAAGATCTCACTGAGGTTCAGTCAGGCCAAGAGAGAGTTGGAAACAACAAAGGGGTGAAACAAGAGCAAGGGCGTTGTGGTGATGAGCAGCAAGCCAGTAGAAGGACTTGTCCTACGTCAAAAGCACTGCGTGACAGAGTTGAGATAGAATTTGGCAAAGAGACCATCAAGCCTGTCGACGCTACTGGAAAATTAAATGCAAAGAAAATAGCTGAAGCTGAGTCCATCAGTTCCTCAAAACCTGTAACCTGCAGTAACTCTGCATTCAGTATTTGCAAAACAGCTGAAACAGAGTTATTTATTAGAAATGAAACATTAATGGAAACCCCAAAGAATGAGAAAGCACAGTGGAATCAGTTACAGAACTCACATGAAAGGACGTCTTGCTCTGACATGACCCCTCCTTCATTCAACATGGAAATGTGTAGAAGCATGGATGACGTTACCCAAGAAGGTTTGTTGAAATGCCAGGAAGGTCTCTGTGCAAAATGCAGTTTGAGGAAAGACCACAGTCCCACCCAGGAGCTGCCTCCCTCCGTCTCCATGAAGAGGAAGAGGAGAAAGAAAAGACGACTCGGCGTGGAGGCAGGTGAGGATGAGGAGTCGAGCGAGAGGCACGTTTCAGCCAAGCAGAGCGACACAAAGGAGGAGCTGCGTATGTTCAAAGAAGGAGGATCGTGTCTGTGTTTTTCTCAGGACACGTTTAACTATTCAAAAGAACCATCAAAAGATCTCGCGTGTTTTTACACTTCCAGTGCAGCCATCAATGGTTTTCCAGGGCATGTACTGGTTCAGGATGCAAAAGATGAGCTTCCCCACTCAGTTTCTCCAAATGACAGTCAAAACCATCAGAGTAGATCCACCAGAATAAGCTCAGCTGAAAATCATTCAACTAACCATGGGTGTGATCTGAGTCAAAATGATGCTGATGTTACGTCTGCAGCAAGCAACCGTGCTCACGAGGCAACAACTTTACAAGCGTGCAACAAACTACAGACTGAAGAATCAGCTGGAGCAGAACAATTTAAAAGTCAAGGCGTAAAAACAAGCGATCTCCAGTTTGACAGCATAAGTACTTCTGTCATTAACTGTGCAAACGAACACAATCTGAAACATTCAGCGCCAGAGGTTAAATCAGTCATTTTACCATGTGAAGAGTCACGTGCTGCTCATGTGGAAGTCGTCCAAATCGTCAAACTATCTGCTGCTGAGTCAGTCCTGGCTGCGGACGCTGGAAACACTGGCCGAGCTCAGCACGTGCTGCGTGAAATGGTTGAGCCCCAACAACAGTTGGGAAACGACTGCCACAACACCAACCGTGGCCACGCTCCACTGGAAAACACTCGCCTTTCTGTGTCTTCACGTCAACCGAGGAAATGTTCATTACCAGATGAGATTTCAGCTCAAGTGACCTGCACTGATTTAAAGCCCAACTGTATTAATCAACCATCTATAAGCTCTTTGTCTGAAAAGCAGCCAAAGGATTGTCCTACAGAGACTCAAACCTCATTTATTTTATCAGAGAAACCCATAAAAGAGGAAAAAACACAACTAAAACCATCACAAATATTGAATTTAACAAGACAGAGTCCAGAAACTAAAGTGCCCTTGACTGAAGACCTTAACAATATCCCAAATGGGCCACATGGCTGCACTGTGGACACAAAAGCTGTCATTTCAAACACGAATGAAAACCTTGCAGGCACGTCAGCAAGTCTGTGTTCATCTGCCAGTAAACACAAGTCCATTCAAACAGACCAAAATGCACAAATCTTGTCAGGATCTGCAGCAACATCTGGAACCACAAACCAAACAGAACCAAAGAGCCATTTCTTAAACAAAGCAGAGGAAACGGCGACAGCATCTAAAGATTTAGACAGACCTGACAAGACAGAGAACTCAGTGTTTGCCATGTCGTCTTTTTGGAACGACATGGAGAAGCTGACAATAAATGATATTTTGGGGTTGAAGAAACTCAGTAGAGCTGCACCTCCTGGAATCCTCCCAGCTGTGCAGGAAAGTGATGAGGCCGAGATGTTTCCTGCGGCTGATTCAGATGTTTTTACCGCGATGGAGGAATCCAAATCTGACCAAACTCCTGAAGAAATGATCAATTCTTCTTCTTTAAAGACTGTGAGCTGGGAGAGTGCACCCGTCCCAGTGAGCCTGACACTGGACCAGCCTGGTTCTGATATTTACTCTGAGTCAGCATCTGTTTCTGACTCATCCCAACCTGTTCTGACTGAAATGGCTCAAAGGTGCCTCAGAAAAATTGCCAAAACCGTCAGCGTGCACAACTTACAAGCTCTGGGGTCGAAGTCTTTTAATTACACGTGCAGCAAAGGAACTGCGCACGTTTTAGAACAAAAAACTGAAGAATTTGATCATTTGACTGAGAATGCTGCGCCACTGAAAGACGAAGAAAGTAGCTGTTTGCCCTCATCTTGCACAGAGAGCTACAGCATCTCTTTCACGGATATTTTCCAGTACCTCTTTGGAGGGAAGCCGTCAGTTTCCAGCCAATCAGCCTCAGATGATAAAACCTCCGACTACACAAGTGGAAGCTCTGTCCCTGAAACATACGATCACTTCTTCTCAGAGTTTGACAGCGAAAGCTTCTTTTATCCACTCACAACCGCAGAAGAGGAAAACAAAGACAAGTCAGTTCCCATATATTCATATTCTCGCTCTACCGCTAAAGGGCTACAGTTCCCGGAGGCCTACGAGCATTTCTTTGCATCTTCTTCCTCGGATGACTCTTCAGTGGAATCTGAAGAAGAAGAAAACTGCAGCCCAGTGAAGGTGGTGAGCCGTTTCACTCGCAAGGTGAGCTCCACTCAGCTTTCCAAAGACATGTACGAGGATTTCTTCACAGACAGGGACCTCAGGGAGGACTTTTTCTCCTTAAAGTCACTCTCCTTCAGGAAATGTAGTTTCCCAGCACCTGCAGACCAGAATCAGAAGTCAAACGAATTGGTCCCCGTGAGGAAGACTCACAGTCTGAAGATTGGTGCTCCGCTAAATGTGATGGGAGATCAGGATGTGATGTTTCCCAATCCGCTGCTCTACAACCTGGAGGACAGGATCTGCAGGCAGCTGGCACAGCAGCCGTTCAGATGTGGAGAGCTGCAGGCGGCTGTTTCAGATCCGAGTAAGTTCACTGTCATGAAAGTGACAAAATGTGGAAATGGATTAAGATCATGAACACATTTCTGTTATAATGAAGTTGTCAAATGAGTTTGCACATATCTAACAGGCCTGTGAATGTGTCTGAAACAACACAACAGAATCACAACCAGCAACTCAAACCTTGAAAACAACACAATCTCATGCAACACGCCAAAACATCACACTCAGTTTGGGTTATTTAGTACGGAAGAGTAGAGCTGCCACAGGAAGCAAAATTATTTTTGAGCTGTATCTCGTTATAACGAGATAATTATCTCGTTATAACGAGAAACTTTCTCATTATAACGAGATAATTTTCTCGTTATAACGAGAAACTATCTCATAACGAGATACTGTAATTTTCTCGTTATAATGAGAAACTATCTCATTATAACGAGATAATGTTCTCGTTATAACGAGAAACTATCTCATTATAACGAGATACAGTACTGTAATTTTCTCGTTATAACGAGAAACTATCTCATTATAACGAGATACTGTAATTTTCTCGTTATAACAAGAAACTATCTCATTATAACGAGATAATTTTCTCGTCATAACGAGAAACTATCTCATTATAACGAGATACTATAATTTTCTCGTTATAACGAGAAACTATCTCATCATAACGAGATACTGTAATTTTCTTGTTATAACAAGAAACTATCTCATTATAACGAGATAATTTTCTCGTCATAACGAGAAACTATCTCATTATTACCTTGTTGTTGTGTTGCGGCTTCCTGTATGACGTCACTGACGGACATGTGATTTCCTCCGTGGAAGGAAGAGACGGAGATAGTTTCTCGTTATAACGAGATACAGCTCAAAAATAATTTTACTTCCTGTGGCAGCTCTACTCTTCCGTAACTTATTTCTGAGTATGGCCAAAATATATAGATGATGTTATGAAAACAAAAAAGAACAAATCAGGTTTCTGTGTTTGTGTTCACTGCTCAGACCTGGTCCAGCTCACTGATAAATGGTAGCATCGTAGCATTAGCAGCTAGCTGAATGCTGTCTCTGCATTCTGACGTCTTTTAATTCAAAAACACAATTCATTGACTTACTTTGTCATGTTTCAGTCTAGAAAGTTGTTCCTCTTGCAGATTTCTTCTTTGTAAAAATGCATAAAGTGGCACAGTCTCCATTCTCCTTCTCTTCCTTCCATGGAGGAAATCACATGTCTATCAGTGACGTCATACAGGAAGACGCAACACAACAACAAGGATAGTTTTCTCGTTATAACAAGAAAAGTATCTCGTTATAATGAGATAGTTTCTCATTATAATGAGATACAGCTCAAAAATAATTTTACTTCCTGTGGCAGCTCTACTCTTCCGTAATTTAGACTCTCAGCTACAAATTTTATCTCCTTGTCTGTTAAACGGACTGAGTTATAGAGATTTTTGTGTCGAGACAACAGTTTAACATCTAAAGCTTTAACCAAAGATCTTGTGCTAAGCGTAGCATTCGGTTGGCTTTGCATGACTTTCAGCTACTACCACACCAGATTTTGGTACATTTTTAAAACTGAGTTTGCTGCGACGGCCATTTTGAATGGGTTTGACTACAAACGTTAATCAGCTGTAGAGGGATATCCTAAAATTATTTCAACCATGTTTCCATCTGGTGATCCATGAGATATTTTACTAACAGACAGGCAAGGTTGACTTCATATATAAGGGCAAATTTTTAAACAAAAACCTGCAATCTGTTTACCCTCAGTGTCTGTAAAATTTACTGAATTATAGTTATATATATATATATATTATATATATATATATATATATATATATATATATATATATATATATACAGGTAGTCCCCGATTTACGAGCGAGATCCGTTACAACGAGGCGCTCGTAAACCGGAAATCTCGTAATTTGGAACGGCCGCCACGCTTCTCGTAAGTCCGGAATTTCGCTCGTAAATTGGAACGGTTTTGCTAGCGCGACTACGAACACTCGTTTTTCATCGAAAAACTGCTTATGAGTGCATAAAAATGATCGGAAACGTGTGTCCACATGTTTAGCTAACGAACTGTGGTGAAAAAACACAGGAAAACTCAGTATTTTTTGCGTTTTTTCCAATAATTCGCCAGCTCGTAAGTCCGGAACCTCGTAGATCAGAGCGCTCGTAAATCGGGGACTACCTGTATATATATATATATATATATATATATATATATATATATATATATATATATATATATATATATATATATATATATATATATATATATATATATACATAT
>JBBPBX010065127.1:0-13132 GCA_038048925.1 Garcialebias charrua | reverse complement strand
GGTGGGACCGCTACATTTCTTTAAAATTTAGCAAGATAAACACTTAAAAATATATATATTTGTTAGCTGACATTATAGCAAAAGTGTTTCTGAGCTTAACCTTTCCTTAATAAATTCACGTAATGGTCAAATCAGCTGGATTTAAATTGTTTCGCTTTGACGATCTTCCAAACGGTCACACGTGCTGCGAAAATAAATTATATAAATAAATCAAATTTTCACTCAAACATCTAAAGCTAATACATTGTAAATGTCCATCCAGTGAGGACTTTCTGTAAGTTTCATCAAAATCTGTCATGTGGTTCATGAGCTATTTTGCTAACAAGGTAACAGTAGTTCAGACCTCCAGAGAGCAGGAGGCCGGGCTGTGACACAAGCCCCTTTCATAAGTCAGACCCGCGCAGTTCCCGCACAGACCAGTCCGGCTTTAATACCCATTGGGTCATTCATAAAACAAAGTTGAATCCGGCCACAGCCCGCCCTCAATGGAGCATTCGCAAAACAATTTGCAGCGCGTGTTGAAAAGAGGCGTGGTGAAAATCTGCTGCTCAGAGGATGTGGTGCCTGCGTGTTTAACGTGGGACCGCACCGCAGAGGTGGATGTAAACAAACATGGCGACGCTAGCAAACATCGTTGTGCTTCTCCAAATGCTTTTTTTTTTGTTTTTGTTTTTTTTTTTGCTCTCGCATCAGTACAGCAATCCGCTCCAGAAGGGCCCCATCCTTCGCTGTACCGGTAAGTCCCTTTTTCCTCCTCTGCGTGCAGAGACAGGAGCACACAGGTCTCTGCATCACCCCAATTAGACATTTCCGTGATGATCAATAAAAAAAGGAAAAAGATTTGGTGAAGAATAGCAAGTGATGCGCAAGCAAAATACAAATGTCATGTTGTTGTTTACACATTTAAATAGAGTGCGACAGTGTGTGCCGGGATAGTACGTGGGAGAGTACGTCATTATTCAAATAAGTTTGAAGCCGCGCAGCCCCGAGACCTTTCACAAGTCGACAGATGCGGGTTTAACACTACCTCTGCTCACGGATCAGGGCCGGATCAGAGGCGAGTCAACTTAACTCGCCAAGGCGCGTTTTTATTTCTTCTGAATGCTCGTTGGAGGTCTGAACACGCATCAGAGCCGGATTGATGCGTCTTATGAAAGGGGCTAGAGTGAGTCCGAGCAGAGGAGGCTTCTGTCGTACACATGAGCTGGGAACGGTCGGTGGACCCTAGCGGCCGAAAGTGGTTCGGCTCCATTTTTTTCGTCAGAATGAATGGAAACGGTCATATCTTAGCCAAAAATTGGTCTAAAAATGTGGGGAAAAAATCCATAAATATGTCGCTTCACCCCATAAGTTGCAGGACATGAAGATTAGTTTTTTAAAAACTGTGACTTATAGGCCGGAAAATACGGTACTGAGAACGACTCGACTGGACATCACTTCAAAATGAGCCTTCTTGCATCTTTATCTGTTTCATGATTTCTGCCTGAGCTGATTTCACCAATAAGTGCTATTGATTGAACACATAACAATTAGTCAGTGGTCAACAAATCTCTTTATGTCCATTTTAGGACTAATTTAACATCATGCAAATAGGATGAGTTCTGTACAGTAAGGTAAGGCTTGAGAATACACAACAGAATTTTTCTTTCTTATATAAATGTTTAATTTTTCTTTGAGAAAACCGAAGTCAGTTTAGTACTTATGTCTTAAACTAATATATAAGTTTTATACTGATGTCACTTCAAGTCACCAGTGACATCAATGTATATGTCATTACCAACAAAGTCCATGCTCAATAATCCAGGTATACAATCCAACAATTTTCAGTCAGGTCATCTGGATAGTTTATTTTTATTTTTTGTGCTGAAACGTTTCACCTTCCATCCAGAAGACTTCATCAGTCAAGGAAACACACAACACAAAGATGGTCTCTTTGGCACGCCCCCTCCTCCAGTGCCGACCCTCTCCGTCATCGACAGTCATGTCAAACTGGTTCAAAACCAACAAAGTCCATGCTCAATACTGGACACCTTCTGGATGAAAGGTGAAACGTTTCAGCACAAAAATTTTTTAAAAAAATATATGTGGTCCAGATAACCTGACTGAAAATTATGGTACTGTATATGTCATTACAACATCTGAGGAAGGAAGAACATAACTGTGCTGATTGTTTTTACGCAAATACATCATGCGTGTGCGCAACCACACAATAAACAAGACACTACATCGTAACTTATAATGAGATCTTTGATGGCATGAATTACAAACAAATCTGAAGATTTATATGTTGTAGTGTGTTTCTAACGACCATATGTGGAGATTACTCCATCTTGCTATTGTTTTTTTCTTGTCTTTTTTGTTGTTGTTGTTTTTTGTCTTTAATTCTTACTTTCTCCCCAATTCAAGTGATTCAGTGATTCGTGGTGGCAGATTTCTTTTAGAGAGAGAGAAAAAAAATAGTATATCTCTTTTACCTTTTGTACCACATGCAGTGTTTTGAGCTGATGTCTCTCTCTGAGCTGAACTCTCTTGTATCCCTCTGGTTGTTAAGTAGAGGCAAGATTATCTCAGAAGAACACGCAAAAATCTCGTGCATTCAGAGCCAGGTTCCTGGGAAAACACAGCAAGAACAAATGAAAAACAACAACATGAAACAGATAGACTCGATAGTATCAGAGACATTACATGAAAGCTTGAATATTGAAGATGCAAAGGCAGTGCCTCATAAAAGTATAGTCGAGATAAAACGTCATTTTATAATAGGTGTAAGGGGTTATGAGGAGGTCAATATTAATACTGACCTCTTTATCCTTAATTAATCTACTTATTCAGATTGAATAGTAAATTCACGGATTCTGTTCTTTTTCAGTTTACCCAATATCTCTGTGATCTTTATGATGGATAAATAAACAGAGCCATTAAGTGACAAAGACGTTAACTTAGTTTGATATGTCAAAGAGACACTATCATTTATTTAAAATAAATCAACTAAATTAACACCATTACACTTGATTGACATGATTTCACTTTCTTTCAAATTAAAACGTCAGCACACTTAAATTCAACACAACAGACTTCAATATTGGATGTTAACATATTTAGTCTGTGGGCTCTTCAGCTTAATCATAGTTTCCAGCTTAGTTTGAGAGGGGAAAGAAATAGGAGGAAAGATTTAAGAAGAATTGGGAGGTTAAGAGAGGAAGTTTATCTTGCATTTATGAAACCAGATGACACTCTTCCGTACGCGTCCAGCTAAGATATCATCACACCTCCAGCAAGCAAACAGCTGCTCCTTTACCTTAAGACGTCCGCCTTGGTTCTGGCAAAGAGCTGTGGTCAGCCTTGGACTGACGAGTCGTCGGTCCCGCAAGTCCAAGCTGGACTCCAGACGTGTTTACCTTGTCGGTGTCGGTGATACTCGCTTTCGTCGGCAGAAGCCGTGACAGTCGTGGTTTCTTGGCTCAAGATAATTTATTCCAGGAAGGAATAACAAAGTTTTTGAGCTTACGCTCGGAGTGGACCCATAACAACATGTTATCAGTCCCAGCTGGATGACGAGTCCTTAGCGCGTGACTGTTGGTCATTCAGCTTTTTGGAAAGTTCACATCATCTTTCGAAGCTCCCAGAAACTCTCTCGGACTCTTGCCGACTCTGTAGTTCTCGCAGACTCTCAAGTGTGTCAGCAAAACTTAGGACTAGTACTTAAGGAAGGACCAGTCGAGGAGTTCACTTGTCTTATCAGGACCCAAGGTTACAGCCAGCAGCAGAGGGAAATGTTTAGGAACAGACAGAGAAAGCTGGAGCCTTGTTCATGAAAAACAACGGATTAACCTGTCTTCTGATGTTCTAAACAAAACCGTCTGGTCTATGTGACCCGAGATTTCACCTTTCACACAGCAGTGAACACAGTTTAACTCTTACAGAATAACACAGCTTAAAAGCACACATCATGAAAATGACAAAAGTTATTCTTTTGATCACATCAGCCTAAAATCAAAGATAGAAATAGTCTCTCTTGGTGACTATATTTATCAGATTACAGCTAAATGAATGATTTTGTAGTAAATGTCTTGCTTTACTGAGAGGTCAGTAAAGGTCATCACTGGACAGTTCAAAAGTACACAGGTGTCTTAAAAGTGGACAAGGTCATGCCCACTACATAGGAATAAAATAAATAACGTTTTAGAAATTCAGCTCATCTTGCATGTTTTTGGACTGTGGAGGACACAAGTACCTAGAAAAGTCCGTACCGTATCAGGAAAACATTCAAGCTCCACACAGTACAGTAGGTGAGAGTTGAATCCCGCATCTCCTCAAGGTTCAAGGTTCAAAGTTCAAGTTTCGAAGTTCTTTTTTGTCATTCGCATCACATGTGGTACATGAGTTGGAACAAAATTGTGTACTCAAGGTCCCCCAAAAATAGCAAAAATATAAAGTATTAAAAAAGAAACAGTATACAAGGATCTAAGATATACACTAAACAATAATAATATAATATAATACAATATAATATAACAGCAGCCTGAACATGAGTCTGTTGTGAGCAGATGGGTATGAATATAGCAGCTTAAAGGCATGGATAATCAGCAGCACCGATAAAGTGCGATATCACAAATTAAATTGGCATAACAGTGATATTTCTGGTTAGAGATTCATGAGTCTAACAGTACTGTATAAAGGCATGGATAATCAGCAGCACCGTTAGTTACTTAGTTAGTTAGTTACTTACTTAGTTACTTTCTTAGTTACTTTCATGTTTTACTGTAGTAAAACATGAAAGTAACTAGGAACAGACCTGGAGGTAAAACTACGAGTAAATAAACATGAGACTAAACTGGAAGGGAAACTAATAAAACTAACAGACTTATAATCTCATAAGGACTCATAATCAACAGCGCCACACTCCCCGCCATGAGCAGTCTGTTCCGTCCTTCAGCCATGCTGACCTCCTCGTGGGCCAATCAAGTTGAAGCACAGACACGGGTTTAAAGCGGAAAGCTGTGAACCCTGGAATGTACAAAGATGTAGCAATCTGAAAATCAAATTAACTCTCTTCTCAGTTAAAATTACCTGACCAGAAAAGATAAACTCATGTAATGAATAAACACATAAAGATAAACGTCAAAAGCATGCACAGTTCACAAAATCTTCTTTTTTTTTTTTCACAGGAACACTGGATCCGGACCTGTAAGGAAACTTAGATTCAAAAGAAATACATCCCACTCCCAATCAGTTTAAATCAGAATGAAAGGATAGTTCAGAACCGTAGTTCTCCTTTATATTTAGCTGTGAAATTGAGAGATGTAACTCCAAACCCTTGAAAATCAAATCATAAGAGATATGAGCGGATGTATTGACCCCCTACCTTAAGAAAATACGAGCTAATTAAGGAAATACTAACTAATTGATCAAAATACGAGCTATTTGAGGAAAATAGTAACTAATTGACCATGTGTAGTCGCTAGAGAGCAGCCAAAGTTTGGCAGCTAAGCTAAATGTAAAGCAGTCTAGTATACAACACTCATTAAAGAGTAGGTATGTAATCTAACCTTTTAACCTTCACTGTGTGCTTTAAGAGTGATTTTTAAAGTTAAAATCGTACGATATCAGTGAATTATCTAACCCTTGATGATTTGAAAACACAAAACACATACACTTGCAAAATTTCAACTACTTTTCCAGTTCATCTATATTGATTATGTCTTAGGTTTTTAAACTCTGCTCCCTGTTCTCCTCAAATCTTTGTTGGCCACGGCACTCTTCAGGGGCCACGAAGGGCGTCGCTTCGCCACCACCTTACCAATTTTGGGCTGCAAAAAGCTATTATACCCAGCCGGTACTTCGTCCAAATTTCCCCGCTCCACTGGTCAAGCAAATTGCCCCGACCCAAATAAGATGGCAGACCCCCCTCCTCTTCAGGTCCACTTGCTGGGCTCTGCCAGTTTAAGCTGCTGGTTCTTCCTTCTCAAGGCAGGCAGGCCGGACCGGTTTTAAAGGCAAGAACAAAGATGCTTCTCAAGATGACTTCCCACAGCGAGAAGACAGGTGTTTGCAGAATGCTTTTTCTCCTCCTCGACCCAGAACCTCTCACGGACTGATGACTTCCACGGAAGAGGAAGTGAAGCGAAGCGGCGACAGAACCCCACACCTTCTCGACCACTCTCTCAAGGATGAAGATGCAGGACAGCCCACCTCTCGTGTGGACCTGCTCGCTCCAGATGACCCTTCAGAGCTCTCCGCTCTGAAGCTCCGTGAGATCTTCCTCGACCTGTTGTGATGACCTTTGTGGCTCCTCAGCCGGCGCACACTGACTCAGATGGTACCACGTGGATCCCTTACCGCGAAGGCGGACGGCGTATGATGTGCGCTCAACCACCTGGAACGGGCCGGCCCAGCGTGGCCCCGGCCACTTCCGTTTCGTCACTCTCAGGAGTACCCAAGGTGTCAAAGGGCATTCAGGCCTTTCCTCCTGACGCGTATTGGAGTCAGGGATCTGTAGATGGAAACTGGACAAAAGACCTGTTAGTGTTTCAATGTATGATGCATGTGACATTTTAACAACTTCATCTGAGGGCCATTCAACATTTTGTTGTGGCCCTGGAAATGCCCTCCCCGTGGTCAACTCATAAGGAGTGAAACCTGTCCCCCGGTTCACAGAGGCTCTGATTGCCATAAGGGCGATGGGGAGAGCGTCAAGCCAATTAATTTTTGTCTGTGCACAGATTTTAGCCAATTTTTCTTTCAAATTTCTGTTCAACCGTTCGACCTTCCCTTGTGACTGGGGGTGATAGACCGAACCAAATGAGTGTGTTAGGCCTAAAGCCTTTTCAACCACCTGCAGATCTGCATTTTTGAAATGTGTACCATTGTCTGACCTGATTTTAGTGGGAAAACCATGGCTTGGAATGTAATGGTTGATTAAACACTTTATAACCGTTTTCCCGTCTTCTTTTTTCGCTGGCCATGCCTCTGGCCACCCGGTGAACGCATCGACGCAAACCAGTAAGTATCTGAATCCCTTTACCGGCTCGATCATGTCCGTGTAATCAATAATTATCTCATAACCGGGTGTCATCTCGGTTGGAAATTTGCCGTGCTCACGCGGTTTCATCGATGGTTTTGAATTATGTAAGGAACACACGGTGCATTCCTTCACAAATGCTTTGAGCAACGAATTCAAGTGCGGATGCCACCAGGTGACAAGGTTTTTTCTCATCTGGTGGGCACCGACATGTGCGAGTCCGTGTGCTTCGTCCAAAACTCTCCTCTTCAGGCTCAGGGGAAGGACCCATCTTCCATCTTCAGGGTAAATCCACAAACCATCTGGTCTGACTTTGGCTCCATGGTCCAGCCACACTGTTTTTTCTTCAGGAGCCGCCCCTTGTTGACAGCACGCAATTGAGACTTCATCCCATGTCATGGTCCTCTCTTCTTCTGGTGTGACTATGACCATCTGACTCCAGTTGATGTATCCTGATGCTCTTTTTGCTTCCAAATCAGCTTGACAATTACCTCTGGCTGTTTGGGATTCTGTGTCTGTGTCATGACCCTTGCATTTCACAATTGCTACCTCTTTAGGTAACATTAAAGCTGCTGCAAGTTCCCTCATGTCTGCCTCATGTTTGATCGGCTTACCATTTGCTGCCAGGAAACCGCCTCTCCTCCACTGCGCTAGTTCTATGTGGGCTGCCCCACACGCATACGCAGAGTCTGTGTAAATGGTAATCTTTCTACCTGCTCCCCACTGTAATGCAGAGATCAGAGCTCTGACCTCTGCCCTCTGAGCTGACTGTGGTCCCTGCAGCTTCTCACACACCAGCGTGTCATAACCCTGATCTACCTGTAGCACCACTGCAAAGCCAGCGCAGAGCTGGCCATCCTCTCCACGAAAACAACTTCCATCACAAAACACCACCTGTCCTCCCTCCAGCGGTGCGGCGTGTAAGTCTGGTCTGATTTTGTCATCCACCTCAACTCTCTTTGCACACAGATGTGGCTCTCCCACGCCCAACCTGTCTGCCATGTTCACCCCCTCGTGTGTGAATAACAAGTTAGGTGCTTCAAGTATTTTATTGATTCTCTGCTGCCTCAGTGGTGACATGGTGAAGTTCTGTGAGTTCACAAATGCCACCACACTGTGTGATGTTAAAATGTGCAGTGAATGACCCATTACCAAATGTGCAGTTTTCTGAACCAACTTAGCCACTCCTGCTGCATGCTGAGTGCAGGGTGGATGTCTCTTCTCCATGCTGTCCAGTAAACAAGACACATACATCAAAACTCTGCGCCCTCCTGCATGTTTCTGAAACAGGACGCCGTTAATTACCCCGTCTGTTTCAGAGACATCAAGGTAGAAGGGACTCCCATAGTCTGGTAACGCTAGCTCTGTTGCGCTGCTCATCTGTTGTTTTACATTGATAAATGTTCTCTCAGCTTCCTCATCCCAGTCTAGCTGTGCAGTGGGGTTTCTCATGCCTTTTTGTTTAATCAAAGCGCGCAAAATCTGTGTTTGTCCTGCATAGTCTGGGATATAATTTCTGCTATATCCTGTCAGACCGAGAAAAGACAGCATCTCTTTCACTGTCTGTGGTTTTGAATGATGGAGAATTGTGTCTCGGTGCGACGATGAAAGGCCCGCTCCCTTCTGAGAGATCACTCTCCCCAGGAAGGACACCTGTCGTCTTACCGCCTGTAATTTAGTTCTACTGACTTTGAAACCAGCAGCGTGTAAGTGTTCAAGGACTGATTGAGTTGCTGCCAGTGAGTCCTCAACAGTATGACTGGCAATCAAAAGATCATCAACATACTGGATGAGAACTGTGTCCTGTGGGAGTGGCACCTTACTCAGAACCTGTTTCAACACCTGATTGAAGATTCCAGGGGTGAGCGCAAAACCTTGGGGCGTTCTGGTATATCGGAGCTGTTCGCCCCTAAAGGTAAATGAAAAAATGTCTCTGCATTCCTCTGCTAGCGGCAAACAGAAAAATGCATTAGCCAAATCCAAGCAAGTGAACCATTCATGTTTTGGTGTCAAATTGTTCAACGCCACGTATGGGTTTGGAACCGGTACTGTTTGGGTGATTAATAGTTTATTAATCGCCCTCAAATCATGCGCCATGCGGAATTTTCCTGTGTTTGCTTTCTGCACAGGTAAAATTGGTGTGTTCCAATGAGACTGTGAAGGTTCTAGCACTCCCTTTGCTTTTAATCCTTGGATTGTTTCTGCAATACCCTCCTCTGCAATCGGTTTGTGAGGATATTGTTTAATCCACAGTGGGTAGGTGGTTTGGACCTGAAACGTGATGGGCGGGCAGGCAATCAGTCCCACATCCGTGGGGCCTTTAGACCATAACATTTCAGGCATACTATCAATCAGCTGACCAGCGCGCGGGTGGTCAGTTTGTTCACGACCGTGCTCCATGGGGAGCTCCTCGTGTTGCATTATAGCCACATCATGTGCAATAGACTCAATTGCAAAACACTCACAGCTTTTTGAATGCCAGACTAACGGTGTGGGTGATTGTACCCAGTCTACGGCTTCTGAAGCCCTTTTTACCATCGGTCCCAAATCTTTAGCCTGAAATTTTGGATTCAAACCTAGTGAAATATGAGGCACCGCTTCGGTGCTCATCATATACCACTCCTGTTGTTCAGGAGTTAAATGAACAATTGCGGCTACTCCCTCTGTTCCCACATAAATATTCCCTGTTGTGATTGGCCAAATTTTACCCTCTATTTGCTCTGCAAAGTGTTCTTGAAACACCTCATCTCCTCTTCTGTCATAAAAGAGGGTGACATGTGGAGGGTCTGGTGGGGTCGAGTACGGCTGGAGTTCCTGTATCTGTGGTTTCCACGCAAGGTAAGCAGAATAGATGCCTCCTCCACCCATGACTTCAGGTTCAAGTAGCCCCCAGTACATGTCAGCATATTCATTTTGTACTGGTTGTATCACACACTGTGAGTGAGTAGTGGTGAACTGGCCACATTTCAGTGAGGTGCCGTCCGGCAACCTCACCATGAGTCCATCTGATGAGCATAGGATTGAAGCTCCCAGTCGGATCAGCATGTCTCTTCCCAGCAGATTTGCGGGTGCATTTCTTGCCACCACGAATGGATGTCTCAGAGTCTGTGTCCCCACTTTTATGAGTAGTGGGCTCGTTACAGGCAGTCTTTGTGTGGCCCCAGAAAATCCAATCACCTCCACTGACCTTTGTGACAGTTCGCAGTCAGGTGGGGTGTGAGTCACTGTTGAAAAGGTCGCTCCTGTGTCGACCAGAAATCGCAAGTTTTCATCTTTCACTTGCACTTCAATGGTTGGGTCTGCCCCTCCCCCAACGCTCAGGATTTTCTGTGGGGTGTCTCATTGCTGTTGGAAGCCTTGTCCCCCTGGCACAAGGGAAGGCTGGACTGCCTGCTGCTGAGGTAGAGTTTGTTGCAGTGGTTGTGGTTGAGGTAGTTGTTGAGGTAGTTGCTGTTGACCTCCCATCTGCTGAAAGGGTTGCGGTGCGCTCATGGGTTGTTGGTACACTTGTTGTTGGCCCATGGGTTGCTGGTAAAACTGCTGCTGGCCCATGGGCTGTTGGTACGACTGTTGCGGTCCCCACATTTGTTGCTTGTGGATGCAATTCCGGGCCCAGTGTCCGAATTTCCCGCACAGGAAACAGGCACCAGACTGCTGTGCCCCTTGTGGCGTGCCCTGGTACCAGTTACCTCCTCGCCCTCTCTGGCCACCTCCCCTGCCACGTCCAGCCCCTCTTGCTGGATGTCCACCTCTGCCTCTCGGGGCAGGAGTTTCAGACCACTGTTGCATAGCAACCACCCCAGGGGCGTCTACTGCCCCTCCTGTTTCCTTAGAGTTAGTTGGTGCTTCTTGCACCACTAACTGTTTTTTCTCTCTCGCTTTTTTCTCATCACTAAGCGTTTGTCTGACACTCGAGAGCTGGAGTTTAACCAATAGATCCTTTGCTTTCTCTAATTCAGCTGCCTCTTTATCCTCACGCTTTTTAACATATTTCAGACGATGTACCACGTGCCTCTCCCACCGGTCTGGGGTAGCAGTGATCATATCAGGATTTTTCTCTATCTCGTCGACCACCTCATCCGGCAGTCCGTCGAGGACCGCTTTTCTGAAATATGGACGTTGCTGAATGCTTCGCGCCCGCACTCCTGTGACCCTCTCCCAGGTGTCTTTACAGTCCTGGACGAAGGTCCACGGATCAATTGTTCTGTCCCACTTAAACTCAGGGACTGGTTCCCCTACTGGCAGTGGGTACAGTGTTTTCATAATTGGCCCTATATCGAGATACACCTCAGCTAACGGGGTATTATCCGGCACCTCTCCGATCCTGCATCGATACCCCCCGAGCACCACCTGTGAATTTAGGTATGTTTGGAACGTGTTTGGGTTAGCGCAACGTGCAAAAGTGGCATTTAGATCCCCCACTGACAACTGGACCCCTACAGTAAGAGCATTAAAGCGATCCAACCATCTCGCGGCACCCTCGGTCAAATCCGGCAGTTTATCAATGAGAGCATCCAAATCTCGTATGTTATAAGGTTTGTATGTGACTACCTGACCTCTTGGACCCCTTGTGGTCATTAACGGTAGCTGTGTTGCAACACTACAGAGCCCTTCATTCATTTGCCTCATCTCATCCTGGTCCTCTCTAGGTGGGTACACCTGTCTGCTGTTCGTGTACCCCAGTGCTGACCTCACGCACCATTCCTCCTCTTCTCTGTCAAGCTGCTCACGTGCTGGACTGCCTAGGGGTACCTGGGGCCCTCCTCTCACCAACTCATCTTCTGATTCAGCCACAGTTCCAGTCATCGAGCCCTTAAAAAAGAACTTTTTTCTCTGCTCTGTGCGCCTCAACTACCTGTTTGTCCTTCACTCTCTGCTTGCTTCCTCCCTTCGGGGGGCCGTAGCACCCCCTCCCTGTGTCTTCCTCGTAACGTCTTGCAGCTCGCTTTTCTTCCTCTCTCTCATAGTCCCGTGGGCGAGGGGTCAGTGAGCCTGGCCACTCCCTTTCTCTTTGCTCACCATCCCAACTGAACCTCTTATCTACGTCACTACGTAAATATTCTACCCTTTGTCTCCGCATCCGATCCTCCATGCTGCTCCCCGCTCGGGCCTGCTGCTCATCCTCACTCTCCTCCTCCTCGTCTCTTCTCTGACCTCTCCTTCTAGGACCCATGGGAAACTGACCGGCAGGCGGAGCAGCAGGAGCAGCCTGAGGGGCCGGAGGCGCGGTGGGACTGACAGCATATGGAGGCGGTGTCATTTTTTCATCTGATGTGGCAGCACTTTCTGTCTCTCCAACATTCTGAACGCTCTGAGCTAACAAAGCGAGCTGTGTGTACACCTCGACTAAATGTTTTTGCTGTTGGTGATTTTTATTAAGTTTAGAACGCTCCCAAAATGATGTACAAATTGTTTGATTCGCTTGTATGCATTCTAATTGCTTTTGCTGTTCCTTCACTTTCGCCCAAACTAAGTGGGTAACGTTTTCTGTTGACGTTTCTGATGACCTCACAATTTGTAGGAGCAACGTGTCCAGCTGTCTGGACTTTGGAGAGTTCTCCCCATGCATTATCTTAATGGCCGCCTGAACCCTTATCGTTTGATCCTGTAAAGGTTCCTGTTGTTGGTCCCCTCTCTGCTTAATGTGCGCCATACTCGTCTTTTCAAACATTCACTCAAAAGCTTTATTTTCAATCGTTTCTCCCATGCGCTGAGTTCTCTTGAAAGAACACAGTAAAAAAGTCTGAAAGAATCTGAGGGAACACCTCTGCCTTCAGGCTTCTCACTATGTTAATCAACAGCTCCCCCTAGCGAAAAAAAAAATTATGGCAGCACCACACATTTACCACTCAGTCATTCAAAGATCCGTTCTTTTTTTTTTTTTTTCTTTAAACCCCACACTCCTGAGTCGACACAAACATATAACAAAACGAACAATTAAAACATCTAATTTGAATCTAATTGAGATCTCAGGCCTTAAAACGACGATTTACACTAAATCTGGAAGAAATGCGACGCAAAATATTTTAAAAACCTTAAACACGTGTGGCATCAATATGCTTCCGTACACAACCTCTTCTTTTTTTTTTTTTTTTTCAGACCTCCTAGGTC
>JBBPBX010065126.1:0-20049 GCA_038048925.1 Garcialebias charrua | reverse complement strand
TCTTAATGTCCTTGGAAAACACAGCCTCTAATCTGCTTCCACCTTCCCCCCTCACCCGGTTCAACTCGTGCTGCAGAGTTTTTTTTTTTTTTACCTTATAAGGCTGTTGTAACCTGACACTCTAGATTGGTGCGAAGCAGTTTCTAAATCCTCCGCGGTGAGGAAAACAAATATTAGTCATACATACTTTTTGCTGTCAAATTATTTAAAGCTAGAATAACAGCAAAAAAAATAATACCTCATCAAATCGCTTTCAAGACTTTTTAATACTTTTCAAGACCCTTAATTTTCCCTAAATTGATTTATCAACTTTTAATAACTTTCAAGACCCCGCGGACACCCTGTAAATAGGAAAGATTGTGTCAACCAAAAAATTAACAACCAACAACAGCAGCAAGTCAAATACAGCAGAACATTTTGCTAACAATGCGCTGCTCCGAGTCAACAGATGCATTTAAAAACTTAAGACTTGTCTCTTCAGACAGGCTTTTGGTTAATTTTGTACATTGATTTTAGAGTTTGTTATGTGTTACCTTTTTGTATAGTACTTCTGTGATTTTATGATTTTATTTTTCCTTTTGTAAAGCACTATGTGACTCATGTCTGTGAAATGTGCTATATAAATAAAACTTACTTACTTACTAACAGTAAAAACTCATTTCTTAAATTTTTTGCCCGAAATTTTTGAAAAGTAGATGCCATTTCCTGCATTCTGGTGTATTTTAACAAGTTGTTAAACATCTATGTTTACCTACATGTAAACACTTGATTCAATAACTATTTTAGAGACATCTAACAAAATAAAGTCAGGTCCTGTGGACAGATTAAAAAATTGTTGAAATTATTATTGATCATGCATCAGATATTTAGAGACACCTCATTCAACTAGTTCATATAGACATCATCCTGTTTTTAAACTCACTCCTGTGGCTAAGATAATGAAATTAATGTGACAATTTATCACAGTGACTTTAGGGGTGCAATTGACTTTTAATTTGTTAATTTTTATTTAGTTTTATTTGTAACACAACATGCCATTTTACTAAACAATGGTGACACTCAACTGCACATATAAAAATAAGAATATTAACTTTACCCAATGAACAGGTGACATTTTAATAACCACCAACAGTGAATTTAGGAGGGGCTTTTTAGTTTTCTGATTTAGTGATAGAACATCAGCCATCACTGATTTTAACTATTTTACTTTCCAGACAATGTGTGTTACCTGGGCTCTTTCTCCTCTACAGCATAAGGAAACATTTGCTCTTTAACGACTTTTGACTTTAGGAAAAAATACATTTATTAACATATCCCAATATAATTAGGACATACACAAAAAAGATGGCGTCAAAAAATAAAAAGAGGCGTTCAATACAGAGCAGAGACACTGACATTATGTTTTCTCACTTTGAAACAGAACAAATGTGGTTTAATGTAGAGACTTACTGCTGATGTTCCTTCATTCACACCGTGGTGAAGTTATTTTACGACTCGGTCATGCTTACATTAGCGTGGTTCTCTCGTGTCGTCACTTTTCTGCATGTCGCGCAGTATTATTATTTTTTTTTATGAAGCGTGGAGCTCCCACACTTTAAAGGACTTGGTCGAACAATTTTCTCTGCGTCTGTCATTTGTAAAATTGTCTTAATTTTCTTTGAAAACACAGCGTCTTAATCCGCTTCCTCCTTCTCCCTCGCAACTCGCGCTGCTGCAGATTTTTTTTAACCTTTTTTTATAGACCCATTTACAGCCTACGTCATCAAGCAGCTGCGCGCGCATCCTCGCAACAGCAGTATGGCGGCTCGTAGTGTATTATCAAGCTACGCTAGCGGGTTATCGGTAAATGATCGCAAAGCTTACTTTAATAAGTTAACTTTGAGCAATGGCCATCAGCTTCCTGATCCGTGTACAGTTACTGAATGGGAGGATGACGTGAGTAAGTGGCCTAGCATTCAGTGGCCTGATATTTACACGTATTTGGTGGAGAAACCTAGCGTGTACACAAGAGAAAAGCTACGAGCATACAAATCACTCGATGCGTATGACTACGTTGTTTGTGGACATGTACAGGAAGTGCGTTATAATGATTTGGACGCAGATTTCTGTGTTTTAAAGTCCAAAGTCCTCCCCAGTCAGAGACAAGGTGCAAAGACTACAATGTATGAGGCTTGGGTAATTGTCAACAAAGTGGAGAACTACATTCTCACAGCAAACTGCACCTGTATGGCAGGGTAAGTTAATTTTGTTTCTTGATATGCATAATTTGCTTCTGTTTTAGGCCACTGCAATTTTAGATGTTACATTATTTCAATTTTCAGTGTAAAATGTTTTAATTGCATTGCTCAGATAACTTAGTCATTACATATTCCAAAATATTCATCCAGTGGTCACAGTGGCTTGAATTTCAGAAGCTAATGAAAATCACAAATGTTTATTTAGTTACAAGCAAAGTCAGAACTTAGTCAGGAAACATTCAAAAGTGACATTTCCACCATAACATGTTAGTAATTTCCAACATTTCAGCCTAGGATCATGCTGTAGTCATGCAGCTGCCATACTGTTCAAAGTCGAGCTCGCAGTTAGGATGGGAAGGACAGAGAAGGCAGCAGTTACCTCCGGTGTGTGCATGTGGAAAGAGAGTCGAAAAGAGGTCAAGCCAGCTCCACTGAGTGAAATCAAGTTCACCAAAACTAAGAGGCTATGCAAGCAGTTTCCAGCAGCATCAAAACCTACTCACAAAAACAGTGGGTCACCAAGAGGCATGTAGATGTTGACAGAGGCAAAATAAGGCCCACTTTGATAATTTTTACATTTTCAGGGACTCCAGACTAACTTATTTATACAAGTAACAAAGTTCACACTCATTTCATTTTTATTCATAACATACATTGGCCTCTACTCCTAATTACAAATTTTTTTTAGCGACTAAAGCATCTAATTTTAAATCATTATTAATAGAGAAGTGGCTAAACACATTTTTAACAGTCTGAACTTCACAGGAGTCTGAACTTCACAGGTAAAATAGAACCCAGCTGTCTGGAGCCCTGCGTTTACATTTTCATCTCACTTTTGAAGATATGGATGTAATATACCACCCTAACTATCTTTGTATTTTTTTTAAATAGTGCTGACAGATGACGACATCCTTGAACTGCGGGCTGTGGATCCAGATTGTGCAGTGCTGACGACCTTCGACAACAGTGACACGGACACAGCTTCATCTGACGAAAACTATGAGGAGCATCGAGATTTACCGGAGCCCTTAACTGCTTTATTCAGCACATCATCCAGAGACCTGACACCCGATGAACTAAAGGTGAAATGTGAGGAAACATTTCACCTGCTGAAAACTAAACACACACCTTATCAGTGCAAAAGGCTGGAAGCTGTGACCCGACAGCAGTCAAAGTCTATGGAGTGGAACATCCATAGAGCTGGTCGAATCACAAGCACCAAATTTCATCGTGCCACCACTTCGGACATGATCAGCAACACATATCTGATGGATGTAATGCAGTACAACCACAGAGATTTAAATGTACCATCTGTGCTGTGGGGACAAAACATGGAGGAAACTGCACGACAAATATACACTGATTTAATGGCCAAAACACATGAAGATTTAACTGTAAGCTGCTGTGGGTTAGTAGTGCTGCCTTCTGAGCCACACCTTGGCTCATCACCTGATGGAATAGTTAGTTGTAAATGCTGTGGCAAAGGTGTGGTGGAAATAAAATGTCCATACAAATATCAGCAAAACTTTAATGGATGTACAGATGACAGTAAGTTTTGTTTGGACAACTCTTTCACTTTAAAGCAATCACACCCATACTACTATCAGGTCCAACTCCACATGTTTGTGTGTGATGTCAAATACTGTGACTTTGTGTTGTGGTCAAAAGAACAACTCATTCTACAGCGTGTTCTAAAAAATCTAGCGTTTCTACAAGAGACCCTGCCAAAAGCTCAAAACCTTTTCATCTCAGGTTTGTTGCCAGAACTCCTGACCAGAAGACACGATCCTGCCTTTGAGTCTGAGAAAACCTGTAAGGTTTGTGGAAGGCCAGAGTATGGCAAAATGATAAGCTGTGTTAAGTGCAATAACTACTTTCACTACAGCTGTGCAAAAATCAAAAGGAAATCAGCAACTTGGACCTGTGAGGAATGCCAGATGTTTTTGGCCTGAATGTGAAAAATGCCATGAATTTGTGCATAAACAAGTACGAAATGTCAGGGTTTTTAATACTTTGTTTTGTACCACCGTAGCTGTTATAGGTGGTCTGTTATTTACCTTGATTTTTGCATCCATTAATAATCTGTTGATTGTTTTAAATAAATCTTATATTAAACATCTTAATTTTTTGGTAGGTTTCTAGTCTGTTTTTCATGTCAAATTCAATTATTTAGATTAATTTTGAACCACATTGTACCTGTACAGTATATACAATTTTAAAGAAATACACAAGTTCTAATTTAATCAAATCGTTTGTTTATTGTTAGACAGATGACAGTTTATTGATCTACTGTAGTACATCAACATTTAAAAGTTCATTTCAAGTGATGTGGATCAAATAGCAAACACATATGTAAAAATTTTCAGAAAGTTTTTATGTTCAGAACAGTTACTTTTTATCTTCTGAACAGTTACTTTTTATCTTCAGAACAGTTATTTTTTATGCTGTTACAGAGAAATTACTTTTTTGGAACAACACTTTTACAGAGGTTTGTCAGGGCACCACATAACACAACAATGTCATCTAACATATCAACTTGTGACAGTGGAATTACACTTTGTAAAATTTTAAAGTTCTTCCACCGACCAATGACTCGTTCAACATGTATCCTGACACGAGAAAGCTGTCGTGATGAGTCGACCTCATGTGCAGACAGCTGTTTCTTTCCCTTTGTGAAATGAGGGATGCGAAGGGTTGCACCATAAGCTGCCAGCTCATCTCTGATTAGAAATCCCCTGTCTGCTAATACCTCATCCTTAGACTCCAAAAGTTGTAAGAAACCAGATTCGTTTGTAATCTGTTTATCGGATACCCGCCCACCCCACCCAGGAGACAGAAAACTAATTGACCCAGCAGGGGTGATGGCAATTAAATATTTGACTGTGTTATTGTGTTTATAATTTGACCATGTCTGAGCCCTGGCTGTCAAATTACTTGGTCTGGCGATAAAAATTTCAGTACAATCTATGATACATCGACATTTTTTAAATTTACGCTTAAATATTTTGGGCATGTTTTTAAGTATGGCACCTTTTGTTGGCCATTTAATGAGCGGCTTGAGGATCACGGCCATTACAGGTATCCAAGTTCTGCAAATATTTGAAATGGTGGTTTTTGATACATTGAATCTATATGCCAAGTCAACGTTACTTAGGCCTAACCTTAATTTCATCAGAACAACTAATAAGTGATCCTCAACACTAAGTTTTTGGCAGATTTGGTCTACACTGCCAGTTATTTTTTTAAGTACCCATTGGAAGATGACAGATGTAAGTCCTGTGAGAAAAATGAGTTGTGTAAAGTTGCACTTAACAGTTGAATAAGAAAACTGAGATCCTTCCAGTTTATGTTTTAACTTTTGATGTTCAGCCTGTAGCGTGTCAAACTCCTGACGCAGGTGGGCATATTCACTCTGAAGTTGACAGTGCCTCAGGTTCAGATCATCATATTCAGTCCTTCGTACGACATCTTCTTGTGCTGAAAGTTATGAAAAGAAACGGTAAGCAAATGCACCTAAAAGCAGGAAGCAACACTTTATGCTCTGTGACACAGAATGTGCCTGTGCTGTGGCTTGTGTCTTCTTTTTAGCTGATTAATTTTGAACAAAATTCAGCTGTACACTGAATAACATATGACATATGAATAACATATGGGTTTGAATAACATATGAGCAGAATGTTGGACGACACCCCTAGTATTTTAGAAATTTTAAATCTATCTATAATTAATTAATTAATGAAACAATAAATTTATTGAAATATTTGTTAGATAGGACATAATTGTACCAGGGTCATGTTCCAAGTTGGATTGTTGTTGTTGATCTGAAGTGACACTGCCAGGGCTGGGTTGATGTGATGACATGCGCACACCATCATCTCTCCTCTTTTTCCTCTGGTACCTAAAATAAAAATATGTGAAGATGTAGCGACACATAGTAAATAAACATTTACACATCATCTACTTTTACTACAGAGCTGTATTTTAAAGCCTGCACTACACCAAAGTATGCTAAAGACCATGACAACAGAACAGAAAAAAATAAATAGTAAAGACAGGCCAAAGCAAATTATCCATACCTTTCCATCTTCGCTCGTGCTCCCTGGCTTTTAGTGTACACAAACACAGAAGGTACGAAATCAGGACTTTGATAATCCAAAGACATTTCCCCTGAAAATAAAGCACATAGGCATTTGTTTATTAAGAGCTAGCTTATTAGCAACTAGCTTCTAGCCAACTTTCCGACCGAATTTAACACCAATAAACTGCGTCTAGTTTTTAAAAACAATGTTTAATGACAACCAGGGTTTATGGTGAAATAAAACTAGATGAGTAACCTTACCTGATATAAAATGGGCACCGCATACTCGTGCATTTTTGATAAAGTCCTAGCTTATTAGCAACTAGCTTCTAGCCAACTTTCCGACCGAATTTAACACCACTAAACTGCGTCTAGTTTTTAAAAACAATGTTTAATGACAACAAGGGTTTATGGTGAAATAAAACTAGATGAGTAACCTTACCTGATATAAAATGGGCACCGCATACTCGTGCATTTTTGATGATGTCCTCGGTCCAATCCACCCGCTTGATGGCCTGAAGCCACAGCTTCCTTCGGTGGCTTTGAAATGGCCGATTGCCTCTTGGTATGCAGTAGAACTTCAGTCCTTCCTTAGAATACCTATTTGTACAACCGTATACGCAACATCCTGACATTTTGTTGATGGTGGAGGAAATTGCTTAGCTAGATTCACTCTGCAACTTTGTTGTGCTTGGTAAAAAGCCTGGGTGGGTGGAGTCTTCTGTTGCGTCAATGCGCGCGCAGCCGTCTTTGTTTACAAACACTAAATGGGTCTATATACTTTATTCAGTTCAAAGATTTCGCTGTCGTCCCGCCCACCATCGTCTGTCTTGAGACTGTGATTGGCTAAATCTCGCACTCCAACAAAGATGTTATATTGTCGACAAGATGCCTTACTGTGTCTTGAGAAATCCAGTCAGTGGGAAATGATGCATTTAACTGTCACGGGTTTGCCATTCATTCTGACTGGAAAAATAAAAATAAAAAAATAAATATTTTGACCATTAAAGTACAGGTAGTCCTCGACTTAAGACGGCCTCGAGTTACGATGTTTCGCGTTTATGACGCACCTCCCATAAAAAATAAAATAAAAAAATATAAAAGGCGGATTGCACTCGGCCGGGCCGCAATGCAAGGAATGGACAAAGTCTAGAAGAGTAAGGACGTGAGCATTGCGACGAAAACGAGACTTGTCAACGCCATTGTCTTTCCCATAGGAACATATGGATGTGAAAGTTGGACAATCAGGAAAGCGGAAAGAAGAAAAATCGACGCTTTCGAACTCTGGCGTTGGAGAAGACTACTGCGCATACCCATGACATCGCGGACAACAAACAAGATGGTCCTGGACCGTATCAAGCCGAAAATGTCGCTTGAGGGCAAAATGTCAATCAGCAACTGTCATTTTTTGGCCACGTTATGCGCGCAAATTCACTGGAGACTTCGATGATGCTGGGCAAAGTGAGCGGGACGAGAAGAAGAGGACGGCAAAGAACACGCTGGCTTGATACAATAACATCGGCCACCAGCAAGACGATCACAGAACTCAAAGTAATCGTGGAGGACAGGAACGCGTGGAGAGGACTGATCCATAAAGTGGTCGAAAGTCGACTTCGACTAAATGGCTAATCATCATCATCATATACTGTATATACTGTATATATATACACAGTATATATATATATTTTTTTATTTTTTTTTATTTTGAAGCCGATTTACGCAGTTTCCGGTTTAGCTGCGGAGGCTACAGCTTGCCCTATACTGTGCTCTCTAAAAAAGCTTAGTCTGGTCCTCTGGACATTCAAAAAACAAAACAAAACTTGTTGGAGCAAGCTGGACAGGTAGCAGCTGTGGAAAAGTAGCTGTTTTATGGACGGCGGTTTTACAACGTAAACGAATGGAGAATCCGGAGGAGGGAGGGAGGAACGGAGAAAATGGCTTCACCAGTATTCCAGAGTAAGAAATTAACTCTTTTTTTCCCTTCATTATGGCTCTGAAATGTATGTTTTTTTAAATAATTATGTAGGGTACTGTGTTAGGATAGGCTAAGTGCTTGGTAAAATACAGTACTGTACGTATTAGGTGCAGTTTGGACGCATGTTTCGAGTTACGTCAAAATCCGCTTTACGACGGAGCGTAGGAACGGAACTCCGTCGTAAGTCGACGACTACCTGTACATTTATTAAGAAAACGTTAGACTGAGACACACCTTTGCTATAATTTCGAGCTAACAAACAATTGTTTAGGTGCTTTTCTTGTTAAATTTCGGAGAAACGAGCCGCGTTCCTGCTTCCTGTTTCTTTTTACAGACATGACAATAAGCCTCTTGGCTGTTGGCTGAAGCCAGTCTCTGACTCTGGCGTCCTCTAACCATGAAGGTTCTGGAAGCTCTGTCGGCCCTCGACCGGCTGTAGGCGCAAACGCACACTGATCAACGATATGACGTCAGTGATTTAGCTTAGGTCCTACTCGAACATAAAATTAGAAAAGATAAATAAATTCACAGGATTTTTTTCGCCAATAAAACGGGAAAAATATAGTGTAGGTTTTTAAAAAATGTATACCTCGTCAGATGACGTTTATTACTTTTTAATACTTTTTAATGGCTGTATCGTAATTTGTGTTAATTTTATTTACTACCTTTTAATACCTTTTACAACCCCATGGATACCCGGTTTATGCCACCAAACATTCAACCTCGTTACACCCGGGTGCTTAGTGCTCACATAGCTGCCCAAAACATGTCTCTGTTGGGGGGAGGGTTCTCGTGATTCAGTGAGACTACTGTATAAATAAAAGGTAAAAACAACAACAAAAACAAACTGACCATTGAAGTTACCAAGCAGGTCACAGTGGACTGATGAAACTTTCATCAGTCCACTGTGGGGGAGGGAAAACTCCTCCCCTCCCCGTCCCTGAGGGAGTTTCCCTCCTCGTTGTACACAATGAAGTATTTGCAGCCACTCAAGTGTAAATTGTAAATCAAATTAAATCGCAAATTTGCCTCTAGACGGAAGTGTTTTAGGGGTGTTTAGTGTTTCAGTGTTGGTGTAAATTATCATACTTTTATACTACTATGAAAAAACTCAGGACAGTGTTACACTTTTACTATTTTATGCTTATGTTTATTAAATGTTTTAGTGTTTAGTGTTTAGATGGTTACTGTTGCACCGAGGGACTGAGAGAAACGCAATTTCAATCCCGTGTATGCCCTGTACATATTGCAGTTCTGACAATAAAGTTGACTTTGACGTGACCGTTAATAGCGACAACAAAAGAGACTGAGGACTTGTGTAATGAAGTTTTTCTGAGGCTGTTCAATTCTGACACTGAAGAAGACGACTTCACTGGTTTTAGTGCACAGGAAGAAGATTAAGACAGAGATCAAAGACTTCCTGGTAGGCTACTGTATGTATTTATTTATTTTAAACAGCGGTGTTACTGGCACTGTTCAGAAAAAAATAAAACACTGTACAGTACGTATTTGTGTACGCATTTAATTAAAAGTTTTTAAAATCTTTCTGCGTAAATATCTCATGTTACAACGTGGACACTCACAGCTTATACACAAGTGTGGCCTATACAGGTAGTCCCCGACTTACGAACGAGTTCCGTTCCTACGCCCGTTCGTAACTCGAAAATCGTCGTAAGTCGGAAAATACGTCCAAACTGCACCTCATACGTACAGTACTTTATTTTACCAAGAACTTAGCCTATCCTAACACATTACCCTACATAATTATCAAAAAACACATACATTCGGAGCCATAATGAAGGGAAAAAAATAGTTAATTTTTTTTCAAGTAGGGGAAAAAGAGTTAATGTTAATGTTTTTTTTCAAGTAGGATGTCGGTCCCAGCAGTTCTTCCTCTGATTTTATCCTCAAACGGTGTCCCAATTGAGTTTGTTGATTCCTATAAATATCTGGGTATCTTGGTCGATTCACATCTCTCTTTTAAACTCCACGTGGAAAACCTAGTAAAGAAACTGAAAGTTAAATTGGGTTTCTTTTTCAGAAACAGATCATGTGGTGGTTTTGACGTGGTTTTGGCGGGAGAGGATGCCTGGCGTGTTGTCGTGATGTTCGCCGCTTCTCCGTGCTAAAAAGTTATTTTACTGTTGCAATTTTTTGGACATTTATCTGGACTTTGTTCAGTGGTTTTTTTAATCAAGGACTTTACGTACAGCTTAGTTAGTACTTCCTAACCGGAATATTGGGCTGTCTACCTCCTGTCAACTACAGCACGAACTTCGCACAAACTTTGTTTGGAGAACTACGTAGCTGCAATTATTGTTTTGCTTACCTGCTGCCTCTGTCAACCTCCTGTGTCATCTGGACTGGATTTTCTCCTGTGCTCCTCTTCAAGGTATGCTCATTCATGTTACATCTCACTGCTTCTTGGATATATTTTTCGGAGCCGTGGGTCTGCTGTTAGCGGCTAGCTCTGTGCTAGCTTCCCCCGGCTTGGCTGGCGCAATGTTGACCTACTTCGCTTCGCAGCTGATTGGACTTAACAACTGCTCCATTCCACCTTCTGTTTCCACCATCAAACAACTGGGACTTCTGCGTAGACCTCGTTACATCTATAGAAGCTCTCGAAAGAAATCCGTTTATTCTCGGCAAGCTGGCTCTGACTCGGTCCCGTCTATCTGATCGAAGAGACGTGTCACACCTCGACTACCGGTACGTCATCAGAACGCTGCGTCTGTAGTCCCTTGTAGTCCACACAGCGCATGAAGTGGCAAGGAAAATGTCGAGTGGACTTCAGTCTGCTTAAACCCCTTCTAAAAACTTCTGCTCCGACTGGTATTAAAATATAACTTTTCAACGTGCAGTCACTATCCAACAAATCATCTCTAATTCATGATCACATTCTGGAGAAGGACTTGGACCTCATGTGCCTCACAGAAACTTGGCATCAACCAGATGTGTACAGTTCTCTGAATGAAGCTTGTTTCTCTGGATACAGCTATCTGCAGAGAGCCCGCTGCACTGGCCGCGGTGGTGGTCTGGCTGTAATTTACCGCAGTAATTTAAAATGGTCACATCTGGCTTCTCAGAACTTTTCTTCTTTTGAAAGTTTAGCCTTCATCTTAAAATCCCCACTCCTGATGAACGTTATATTGATTTATAGACCTCCCAAACCGCATGTTTCATTTAACTCAGAGATGCATGACCTCCTCACTTTTTTCTGCACCTCCCCTGTGAAAACTATTTTTCTTGGCGATTTAAATATCCACATGGACAATTCCTCTTCCCCTCTGGCAACAGATTTTAAGTCTCTTTTGGACTCTCTCAATCTCACCCAACATGTGGACGCCCCTACGCACAACAGGGGGCATACTCTGGATTTGGTGATTACAGACACTGTACTCATCAATAACTTATCTGTATATGACCTGGGTGTCTCGGACCACAGTGTCATCTCCCTGGAAGTGCCTTCAACTTCGCCTGCTTCAAACCCAAAACGACCTATCCAGTTCCGTGACTTTAAAAACATTTCCCCTGATGTTCTGTCCGCTGATCTTCACGCCCTGACCGCTGTCAATCATTCATCTGCAAATGACTCTGTGGATTACTACAACCAATCTCTCCAAGAGCTTCTGGACCTACATGCTCCCTTGAAGACAAGACTGGTGTCTTTCTCCCGTTCAGCCCCCTGGTACACTGGTGAGCTGCGCAAGATGAAGGCAACTGGCCGTGCTATTGAGAGACGTGTAAAATCATCTGGTCTCTCTGTACATAAGCAGGCATACAAAGAACATCAGAAAGCGTACGCCTATTCTCTTAAAGAAGCATGCTCCAAATATTATTCCAACATCATCAACAACTGCCCTGGAAACTCAATAGCTCTTCTCCACAATAACTCATCTGCTTAATCCCATTAAACAAACTCCTGAGGACTCTGTTCAAAAATGCAACCTGCTCCTTTCATCATTTAAAGGGGACCACATATTCAAAATTCACTTTTTAATGGTTTGTTTACTCAACTTTGGGTATGTACTTCATAAAAAAAAACTGTGCTAGGGCCAAAAAAATGCACCCAGTGGTTTATTTACTCTAAGTATATTTATTTATCTTTGATTGAAACACTTCGTTTCCACTTCCTGCGGTTTGTGACGTCACAAACCGCAGCCACAACCCACAACCCCAACCCTGGTGATGCTCCACCCACTTCAGCATGAAAGAGGTGACGGTTGTTTTTCCTTATTTCATGTCAGCACAATGGCTAAAAATGTCACAGAGTCTAGCCAGCTAACGTGAGCGTTACGAAGATTCTCTAACCCTCCTGGCCCAGATAATGGCATAGTTTTCAGATGGGAGTCTTGAATGAACAGCGATGCAGCATGTTGCAGTGTGTGTGTGTTGGTTTATGTGTCATAGCAGGCCAGACTACGTACTGCTAAACCACATTAACAAACCTGTGTGTGTGTATGTGTGTGTGCGCGCCCTGATCGAGGGAGACAGCTATGGAGTTTTAACGCTGTCATTAGGGGGGAGAGCAAATACACACCCTCGAGTGAACAAATGAGACCCGCGCGAGCGCAAATCAGACCCCGTGAGCGCGTGTGTGTATGTCCGCTGCGAGTGACATCCGCTCCCTCCAGCGCGCACAAACAGGGGGAGGGAGGGAGACGTATTACAGAGGAAAAATTAAAAATGACACGACAACTTCTACACGTCTGATCTGTCCCACAATAAATATGTTGCAGTCCAGTTCAGCTCAGCTATACAGGGCTCTGGGTGGCAGTAACGCGGCGGCCGTGGCGTAGTGGTAATGGCAGTCGTCCCCCGATCGGAAGGTTGGTGGTTCGAATCCCGGTTCCCCACACCATGTGTCGTTGTGTCCTTGGGCAAGACACTTAACCCCGAGTTGCTCCCGGTAGGACTGGAAAGCACCTTGCATGGTAGTCTGCCGCTACCGGTGTATGAATGTGTGTAGCATTCAATGTGTGTAGCACTTTGAGATTTTCACTAATGAAAAGTGCGTTATAAATTGAATTCATTATTATTATTATTAACGCGAGTTCAGACATCCTCGTCTGCCTTTGGAGGGCAGAGTTAATGTAAACAGATCTTTGAAGGGCGTGGCCACAAGATCTCATTATCATAAACCAGTCGTTCAAAACGAAAGTTAAAAATGGCAGAATTAAAAAGGGTATAATTGATTATCTAAGAATTATTTTGTGTATTAAATTGAATGAACATTGTCAGGATAGCCCAAAGACATACCATAAAAAATTTAAAAACCCATCTGTGGTCTCCTTTAAAAACAAAGTTGACACTTTCAGATCTCAGCTCCACAACCTCCCTGATCTTAGTGTGCCATCTATCAGTCTGCATTCTGGGTCCCTGAGCAGCTTTGATGAAGTTGTTCAGAGTGAGGTGGAGACCATCATCAAGAAAATGAAGCCTTCATCCTGCGCCCTGGATCCCTTCCCCTCGTCTCTCATAAAATCCAATCACTCTGCAATAAGCCCATTAATCACACAAATAATAAACAAGTCTCTACAATCTGGTCATGTTCCACTACCTCTAAAAACTGCCATCATTAGGCCTCTTCTGAAAAAATCTAATTTGGATCCCGACATTCTTTCTAATTACCGCCCAATTTCCCACCTCCCATTTCTGTCCAAAGTGCTGGAAAAAGCAGTTGCTGCTCAGCTGCAGGACCACCTACAGCAACACTCCCTGTATGAGAAGTTTCAGTCCTGCTTCTGTGCAGCTCACAGTACTGAGACTGCATTGCTGAGAGTTACCAATGATGTCCTTATGGCTGCTGACACTGGTTCTCCCTCCATCCTTGTCCTCCTTGACCTCACTGCAGCCTTCGACACTGTGGACTAGGGGTGGGCCATATCGTCTCGTTTACGATAATACCGGTGGATTTTTTGACACCGGTGAAAAAAATTATATCGCGGCATCCTATGATGACGTCATTTGACTGCGTCACTTTGCGATAACGGTGGTTTTGTGGAGGAACGCGGACCGCGTGAAGCAGCAGACAGCAGCCGGTGTTCCGTGGAGACTGCCTTCATGTGGAGATGCCCTACATTTTGTTAATACGCATGCGCGCGCACACCGCGAGGAGGAGGAACGAGCTAGCATTAGCCTCATAGTTGCATCTCGTAGCTTCACCGGGCAGCCGGCTTTGTGCGATCAGAGGTCCCTGGAGCTCGCCTCGATGTCGGACTGGAAGCCGAAGACATCGGGGGACAACGAGCTAACTTGGAATAATAAAGCCGACAACCTTTTAGGAGGTGCGTGCAGCTAAACCGGACTGCCCGGAGCTGCGGGTTCGGGGGCTAAATGCTAACAGCTGAAGGCGGCGGCGCGCACAGACTGCGGCGTCGGTAAGTTATTAAAACTTTTTCTGTCTCCAACTGTATGAAGTTAGGATACTAACAGTCCTTCCTGTAAAGGGTTTAAACTGCGTGGTGCTACAGAAAGCTGCGAAGCTCAGACGTAACGCAGCGGTGCTAACAACTGGAGCTAACAGCTGGAGCTAACAGCTGGAGCTAACAGGCAAACTGATGACAGAAGCTGCCGCTTAAAGTAAGAAATTATTTTTTTTATTTACTGTATGCTCTTTTAAAATGTGTTAAAGTGTTAGAATAGTCATTACCGCACACCTCAGTGGCGGCTGGTGCGGTATATATATTTTTGCTTGTTAAATATGAATATATTTTTTTGTATTCTGGTGACTGTTTATGAAAAGTCATTTTGAAATTACACATTTGTTTGGTTGATTCAATAAAAGGAGAAAATGTGAAATATCGTCTGATATCGTTATCGGGGTATTTCAAAAAATATATCGTGATATCATTTTTTGGTAATATCGCCCACCCCTACTGTGGACCATAGTATCCTCCTCCACCGTCTTCATGTGGAGGTCGGTCTCTGTGACACTGTCCTGGACTGGTTCAAATCTTTCCTCTCCAATAGGCTGGAATGTGTTAGTCTTGGCAATGCCACTTCCCAGACAGTCTGTGTCTCCTGTGGTGTCCCTCAAGGGTCAGTTCTGGGGCCCCTGCTGTTTTCCCTTTACATGCTGCCTTTAGGTCAAATTATTAATCAGTTCAACATTTCTTTTCACTGTTATGCCGACGATACACAGCTTTACATCAGGACTGGAGCATCCTCATCATCCCCATTGTCATCTCCATCTTCACTCACTGCCCTCTCTACCTGCCTGGAGGAAATAAGGGCATGGATGAATCAGAACTTTCTTCAATTAAACTGCTCCAAGACTGAGGCCATACTGATTGGCACCCCTCACCAGGTACAAACATCAACTATAACAACAATTTCCTTTTCTGGACAAGACATCCCCCTCTCCACCTCTGTTACAAATCTTGGAATAAAAATGGACTCTCATCTTACATTTGAAAATCACATTAAGCATCTGTTTAAAACCTGCTTCTTCCATCTTCGAAACATCTCCAGACTTCGCCCATCTCTAACTTTTTCTGATGCTGAGAAACTCGTCCATGCCTTTGTCTCCTCCAGGCTCGACTACTGCAACTCCCTGTTTATTGGAATCCCTGGCAAAAACCTTCAGAAGCTTCAATATATTCAAAACAGTGCAGCAAGGATTTTATTGAGAGCTCGTAAATTTGAACATATTACACCCATTCTCCATAACCTCCATTGGCTTCCTGTCACCTACAGAATTCAGTACAAAACTGCTCTCATTACACACCAATGCTTACACGGAACTTCACCTGACTATCTAAAGGACATTCTTGCACCATATTCATCCACCCGGTCTCTACGATCACAGAACAGTAATCTCCTTCACCTTCCACAAACCAAATTAAGGACCATGGGAGACCGGGCATTCTGTGTGGCTGCCCCCCGCCTATGGAACTCCCTCCCTGACTACCTGAGAGCTCCACAGTCACTGGTTGACTTTAAACAAGGCTTAAAGACCTTTCTTTTTAAGCGAGCCTACTCTGCCTCCACATGATTTTATCTTTGATCTTAGTTGATATTATCATTGATTTTACTTGATTTTATCACTTTTTTTTATTTGATCTTTGATTTTTGTTGCACTTTGTAGCACTTTGAGATTTTTGTTAATGAAAAGTGCGTTATAAATTAAATTCATTATTATTATTATTATTATTATTATTAATGGCCTACTGGTATGCTGGTGAAGCTGTTCCTCCACCTGTTAGCATGTTAGCTCCGTGTCCCTCCAACATCTCCGGTGAGTTTCGGTTCGGTGTCGTATTTTCTGGTGTAAAGGCGCATAAACCGTGTAACTCGAAACAATGCTTTTCAATGGGAAGGCGTTCGTAACCGCGAAACGTCGTAAGTCGAGGACTACCTGTATATGCACAAAATAGTTTTTCTTTTTAAATTAAGTGGGCGCGTTTATATTCAGGTTCGCTCAAGTCCAGAAATGTTAAGTGTTAAGTCAAGCAAGAATTTAGTAAATGCATAAACTTCTGATTTTTTTTCCCCTCACTCATTTTGATCGTCCCCCCCCAATCTCAACCTGTATAGATGCTTTACATCATGTGCATACACTCACTCATTACAGCTTGCTGAGCCGCTTGGAGAACAGCCTGGATGGCGAGGGCCTGGGCTTCTTCGGTGGCAGCTGCCTGAGCAGCAGCTTCGGCTGCAGCAGTCACAGCCAGTTCTTCATCAGACAGTCCGGCCACCATCAGAGTGGCTCCCTGACCCTCAGACATCAGCTCTGAAGGCAGGTTCAAGGCTGTTGCAGCTGCTGCTTCTCCCTGAAAGAACACAAAACAAGTCCCATCAAAGGATTGGGAAAAGAAAAGCTGCTCATCTTGGGAGGGAGTTCAGGACAGGAAGAGTTAGCTTTGTGTAACATCACTCACCTCTGCTTGTGTCTCCATAGCTGCTGCTGTTGGCTCCTCAGCAGGTGCAGGTTCTGCTGCAGCAGCCTCATCGGTTTGCATCGGTTCTTCTGTGGAACTGGCAGCAGTACTCCCCCCCTCTGTGATGGATGAAATTGACTGCAGAGAGAGAAAGAAGCAAAACACATTTAAAAAAAAAAAAGAGTTTTAACTTCCCCCTCATGCATGGTAGCAGTCTTGAAACTTATCTGCACAGAAACCAATACTGACAGACATGCTGGAACGGAACTAAACCAGCTGCTAAGCCTGAGAAGAGCCATGTTTGCTTACAGGAACTGAAGGTCCCGGGGCCGGTGTGGACTGAGTGACAGTGGTGATGGCTCTGCCTTGAGTGGTGGTGGCGGCCATGACAGTTGCTGCAGTGGTAGAAGCTACTTCTGTGCTGCTGGTTTCTTCTGCTTCTTCTTCGGTCTGCTGGGCAGCTGCAAAAAACACAAAAACAGGATTAATGTTTGGCGTCCAACAAATTATTGCTCTTCTTCATTTTAACAAACAGATTTGACCACGAAGTACAAGGTTTAACTGATTCATTGGACTGATTTCCTGAAAGGTAAAATTGAAACCGAACATGATTCTACAAACGAACTCAGAAATCCTCATTTATTCCTGATCAATTAAAAACAGCCAACATTCTGTTTGGGTACTGAAATTATAGAACTTGAATCAATTGTCACGTCTAAAAGCTGCAGGTCAGAGGTCAGAGTGCTACGCAGATACTGAGTGGACCACATTTATTATTCATCTGAGTTAGTACGGTCAGTGACTGGTCACTGGTTGAACTTCATGCAGTGATGGAGAGCTGATGATTTCAGCTAAAACCTGCTTACAACTTTTCTAGACTGCAGGGATCAGCAGGTACAGCACTGGCAGACTAGGGCTGGGCCATATCATATCGTTCCCGGTAATACCGGTAAAAAAAGCTTGCCCGGGCAAAAAAGTTATATCATGATATGCTAAATTCATGACGTATTACGTCAGGGCGCCCAGCCCCCTTAACAACCGAGCACTTCAAACAACCAAACCGAACTGCACACCCCCCCTCCACCAGTCTGCATGCAATACTAGCTAGCTAAAATGCTAAAAACAAACAATGCACACCTCAGCTTCTCCCCCCCCCCTGCTCTAAACTGCAGGTACAGACAGCTCAAATGTCTCTCCCTCCCCGCCACCCCGCTCTGAGCTGCGTCTCCCTCGCTCTAAACTGTCGGTACAAACACGCGCAGCTCAGACGGTCCACGGACCAAGAGAAAAATGAATAATTCCTGCATGAATAGATGAAGCTGAAACACCAACAAGCTTCAGGGTCAGCTGATCACCTTGTTACAAGTTCTGGAAGTTATAGCTCATTTAAAGGCAACATATATTTTGTTGTAAGTTTCATTTATGCTCAACAGATTTTAAGATTCATTTTATATTTAGTTGTTTTAGGAAACTCAAACTACACATGCTGCCATCAGGGAGGAGACTGAGGAGTCTCCAGGCTCGAACCAGCAGACTGAGAGACAGCTCTGTTCATCAGGCAGTCAGAATGCTAAACACTCTGCCTGCTCTGCCCCCCCTCCCATTTGAACTGCCTTAACACTAAAACTTTCTCACACATTATCACTCAACACAAAGTTTTTCACTAAACTCTCGGTCATGTGCTCATACAGTTTGCACTACTTCTCATACTTGCACTAATGTCTGTATTACATCACTGCCTATAATCATAATACTGTTTACATTCTCTGTTTAC
Source organism: Garcialebias charrua (assembly GCA_038048925.1). Classification (NCBI taxonomy): domain Eukaryota; kingdom Metazoa; phylum Chordata; class Actinopteri; order Cyprinodontiformes; family Rivulidae; genus Garcialebias; species Garcialebias charrua. Next base: position 1,103 of record JBBPBX010065126.1, on the reverse strand, counting down.
ATTTATTAATACTGTTTACTTTTATTACTACTGCTTACATGTAATTACTACTGTTTACATTTATTTACACTACTCTAATATCTACACCACTGCTGGTACATATACAGTGTGCTCTGAACGGTCTTATTTAGGTCTTATTTAGGGATGCCCAATGTGCCTTACTGCATATGCCACTTTTTGCCTCTATAACAACATCAACTACTACCTCATACATATACTGTGTACATTAACTCATACGCTGCTTTGCCACTTTGCAAATGTCAATGCTAGAAACCTTTAGTTTATTTTAGTTATACTTTTTATACTCTTTTTTTATACTAGTATGCAAAAACTCAGGACAGTATTATGTTCATTAAATGTTTAATGTTTTAGTTTTAGAGTTGGTGTAAATTTTCATACTCTTATACCACTATGCAAAAAACTCAGGACAGTGTTAGTTTTACTATTTTATGCTTATGTCTATTATTATATGTTTCAGTGTTTCAATGTTTAGATGTTTACTGTTGCACCGAGGGACTGAGAGAAACGCAATTTCGGTCCTGTGTATGTCCTGTACTGTACATATTGCAGATCTGACAATAAAGTTGACTTTGACTTTTGACTTTGACATGCACTTTAGTTTTTGTGGTGGATTTTGTTGATCTATATTTTGTGCAGACTTTTTCAATCTAAATAACAGATCTTTTTTTTTTTTTTAATATACTTGGAGACTGAATACTTTACTAAATAAAGTAATTTCAGTAAAATTACCCCTTGTTTTTTAAAAATTTATATAATACTGTAAAGTAACATGTTAAGTTAATTTTGTCAAATAAATAAATTTGATTTCTATACAGGTAGTCCCCGATTTACGAGCGAGATCCGTTACAACGAGGCGCTCGTAAACCGGAAATCTCGTAATTTGGAACGGTTGCCATGTCTCTCGTAAGTCCGGAATTTCGCTCGTAAATTGGAACGGTTTCGCTAGCGCGACTACAAACACTCGTTTTTCATCAAAAAACTGCTTATGAGTGCATAAAAATGATCGGAAACGTGTGTCCATATGTTTAGCTAACTAACTGTGGTGAAAAAACACATGAAAACTCAGTATTTTTTGCGTTTTT
>JBBPBX010065125.1:0-20050 GCA_038048925.1 Garcialebias charrua | reverse complement strand
CTCGGCGGTCAAACAAAGCTTTGTACAGGAGTCTGCGTGAACTGGACCGAACCAGGACCAGAACCACCACAGACCACGGCTGACAAAACTTCACCTGAATGCTTCCAACAGCGTCTAACAGAGTTGAAACAATAATAATCTCACAGCTTCAAATGATAAAAACATGCAGAATCTGCCTGCTTTGAACACTTCCAGCCAAAATCATTATCCTCAGAGTTTAAAACTTGGATCCACTTATGCAAACATGACGTTACAGTTCATGAGAAACCACAGAAATCAATAAACTTTCAGAACCACGTACGAAGGCCACCAGATGTAAGAATTATGAGGAGGTCAATATTAATACTGACCTCTTTATCTTAATTAATTTACTTATTCAGATTGAATAGTAAATGTTCACGGATTCTGTTCTTTTTCAGTTTACCCAATATTTCTGTGGTCTTTATGATGGATAAATAAACAGAGCCATTAAGTGACAATGGACATTAACTTAGTTTGGTATGCCAGGCGACACTACCATTTATTTAAAATAAATCAACTAAATTAACACCATTACACTTGATTGACATGATTTCACTTTCTTTCAATTCAAATACGTCAGCACACTTAAATTTAACACAACAGACATAAATATTAGATGTTAAGCATATTTAGTCTGTGGGCTCTTTAACTTAAAAAATATAGTTTCCAGCTTAGATTGAGAGGGAAAAGAGATAGGAGGAAAGATTTAAGAAGAAATTATCCTGAGCATGATACCAGAGTGACACTTCTCATCCGACTTCTGCTAAAATCCAAGTACGTTTTGTAAACAGCTCTTTACCTTTTGACGACTGCCCGGTAAGAGGGACGACCTTGTAGCCTTTCAGATGCACGGATTCTTGTGGGAACCAGTACGATACCTTCAAGCAAGGTTCTGGTTTACGTTTTCCAACGTCTCCTGGTTTTGCTTGGTCATCAGAGAATATGTCAGCTTCAGGCCTCTGACTTCAAGATAAACTTATTCCAGGAAGGAATAGACAAGTTCTTGATCTTACGCTTGTTCGAAGTAGACTCATAACAGCCTGTTATCAGTCCTTAGCTGAAGACGCCGGTCGTTAGCTCTTGACCACACGTGTCCAGCTCTTGGGAAAGTTCACATCTCTTGAAGTTCCCAGCAACTCTCTCAGACTCTTGCCGACTCTGAAGTCTCAGCAAAAGCTTAGCACTAGTACTTAAGGAAGGACCAGTCGAGGAGTTCATTTGTCTTATCATACCCAAGGTTAAAGCCAGCAGCAGAGAGAAATGTTTAGGAAAAAAGACAGATAACGCTGGAGCCCTGCTCATGAGACTGTCTCTGAGTTTCTAAACAAAACCGTCCGGTCTCTGTGACCCGAAGGCTTCACCTTTAAACACAGCAGTGAACACAGTTTAACTCTTACAGAATGACACAGCTTAAAAGCACACATCATGAAAATGACAAAAGTTATTCTTTTGATCACATTAGAATAAAATCAAAGATAGAAATAGTCTCTTTTGGTGACTATATTTATCAGATTATAGCTAAATGAATGATTTTGTAGTAAATGTCTTGCTTTACTGAGTGGTCAGTAAAGGTCATCACTGGACAGTTCAAAAACCTTAATTTGACCCTGGGTAGGTCCATTACATATTATGAGATAAGATGTCATAATTATGAGATAGTATCTCATAATTATGAGATAAGATGTCATAATTATGAGATAGTATCTCATAATTATGAGATACTCATAATTATGAGATAATCTCATAATTATGAGATAGTATCTCATAATTATGAGATAGTATCTCATAATTATGAGATAAGATGTCATAATTATGAGATAGTATCTCATAATTATGAGATAAGATGTCATAATTATGAGATAGTATCTCATAATTATGAGATAAGATGTCATAATTATGAGATAGTATCTCATAATTATGAGATCCTGATCTCATAATTATGAGATCCTGAGTCAATTTTTTATTTATTTGGTGAATGCAATGCTCTTCCGTAGGTCCATCTATACATTTAGCTTCTTTTCATTTTCACTACCCTTTTGATTGCTTCTAGCTCGTTGTTTATTTTTAGTTAAACTTTTTTTACCTTTAGCTTTTGTCCAACACTTTGCACTTTTTCTTAGCATTTTGATTCTTATTACTTTTTCATATTGTTTTATTTTTTAGGTTTTACAATATTAAATTGATTATTTTCATTATTATTTTAGTATTATACCATTTTTACAGATTTAGTTAACCTTTTGCTGCTTTTGGCTTTTAACAAAAACTTTTTTCTTCTTTTCAATTGTGTTTACCTACTGGTACTTTTATCATTTACCTTGCTGTTTTTAGGTTTTCTTTAGCATTTTTCTTTTTAAACTTTTTAGCTTTAAGCTAGTGTTCTGGATCTTTTAACTTTATTAATGTAGTTTCATATTCTGCATTAAATGTCCTGAAGGTCATTCAGCGCAGCGTTCACTTCATTTTCAGTGACAATGCAGTTTCTCTAGGTTTGGAACGGACACTTCAGCTGTAAATGGAGACAATACTAGCCTCACATGCCACCTCTGTGCTGGGCTGAAATTATGTTCAAACATTTTCTGAATCTTTATTTGATCTCTTTTTTCTTACAGATGGACTTTACGCTGACTGAAGGATTCCTGAGGCACATCGACTTTCATGACTCCAGTTTTTGGATCGCAGTGATTGCCATCATTTTCAACCCTTTCTTCTGGAATGTGGTAAGTTGTGCTCTAGATGTTGTAGTTGGTTCTAAACAAAGAGCCACACTTTAATGAATTACATGATCTGCATTCATACACGAAATTTATCAATATTAGCAGCATGTTTATGGAAAACAGGGTTGTCATATTAATGACATGTATTTATCTAGCTTTCGTTTTTGTTTGTCAGATTTATATGATAGAAGATAGATGGATAGATGGATACCAATATATATTTATATATTTTATTTATAAACACATTTATAAATAAACAATATAAAAAAATGACTTTAAAATACTCAACATAAACCAAGCTGATACATTGCATAAACAATTTAATGCTTAACTTTATTGGAGCTTCATTGTTTTGGGGCAGCTGTGGCTGAGTACGTAGTTAGAGCAGCCGTCCTCCAATGGTCAATGAGAGAGTTGGGGGTTCGATTCCATCAGCAGTCACACGTCCCTGGGCAAGATACTGAACCCCTCATTGCCTCTGATGTGTGTCCCATTGGTGTATGAATGTGATAAAGCACTGATTAGTATTTGAATAGATCTAGTAGAGTGCTGTATGAATGGGTAAATGAGGACAGATTGTGTTGTAAAGACCTTTGAGTGTCTTGATGATAGAAAGGTGCTATATAATTGCAGTCCATTTACCATTCACCAGTTTCTATTCCAGGTAAAGTTCTGGAGAAGATCAATTTAGACAACACCTATAGAAAACATTATTAAACTTCTAAACTGTTAGTGTTCTTCAAATATAAGCTCAATTAGAGTTGGCTTGTTTTAATCCTGTCTTCAGCCCTTCAATCACTACTCCTGAGTGTGTGCTTTGAATTATTTTACATTTTTATACAAATATAAATAAATCACAAACATGCTACAAACTTTTCATTTGTCAAAATTCCAACATGTTGTCATTAAGAAACGATAAAGAAAGAGAAAATGAGAAATACTCAGATAGCGCACTCCAACTCCAAGACCCTCGGGTCTCATGCACCAACATCTTGCGCACAGAGAGACAAGCACTACCAAAAACATTACCTTCTTAGCAAAGGTAATAGCTGTTTTAGATCAAGTAGAGGGAAAAGAAACATGTTGTCCCTCCGTAGTCTGCAGTCCTAAATCAAACACCTGTGCAACACTTCACACCATGAATCAAGGCTCCAACACAAGAGCTGTCAGTTGAGACAAGGGAGAGGATTATGAAACTTCTTCCTGACCAGAAGGTCAATCATCACAAACTGTTGTAAAATATGTTGGTTGTTTCCAGTTTGCTTGCTCTAAAGTCTGGACCAACTCCAAACTGTAAAATGGAAGCATACTGGTAGATCAAGAAGACTTCAGTCAAGATAAAAAAAATTAAAAGCAAAATGGAGTCACACTATACTTCATGTCTGCGTGCAGGTTAGGAAATTCCCTAAATGAAATGAGATTTACAACACAAGTCATCAGTAACATATAAACAGAAAATAAAAAGGTGGAAATGGGTCAAATCGCAGATCTGCATTAGGTAAGATGTGGCTGCTGGAACTTTACACGTCTACGGTACTCGAAATTTTGGACACTTTTTCTTATTCCGTCAGTTGAAATGTTGTTTAGTTATGGTCACTTCATTGTTGTGACGATGTAAACGTTGAAAGATGTCCTATGGCAAGATGAAGATGTGATGGACTGGAGACCCGTCCAGGTTTTAGGTTAACAAAGATGAATGCTTGTCCTCTAAACCCTCCTGTCACCCCTGGGCCAAAATGACCCAAGGGCAACAGGAGGTACCGTATTTTCCGGTGTATAGGTCGCACCTTTTTATGGTTTTTTCAAGGCCTGCGACCTATACACCGGTGCGACCTATTTATGGATTTTTTTCCATATTTTTAGACCAATTTTTGGCTGAGTTATGGCCCTTTTTCCCTGTTGCATAAAATGGTGCAGTACCAGTTTCGGCCACCAGGGGGCAGTGCAAGTGCAGTACCAGTTTCGGCCGCTATGATCGCTAAAGAGAGGTGCTGCATCCAGATGCTGCATCTTTCAGCTCACAGTCAGCTCCACCTCCAGATGCTCCAGCTATCCTGCACTGGTTTCCACAGCAACTGCAACTCTGAGCAGATCACCTTCAGCTGCAACTGATTTGTCATTTATTAACAAAAATTAAAGTGAGACACAGTCTTACAAAAAAGGCAGCCAACAAACATTTTTTTAGGAGTCTGTAGTTTAATTTTAATGATGTTGGTGGTATTTACATTTTGAAATAAGCTGATTTGTAATAATTTATTAACAAATATCAAAGTGAGACACAGTTTTACAAAAAAGGCAGCCAACAAACATTTTTTTAGGAGTCTGTAGTTTAATTTTAATGATGTTGGTGGTATTTACATTTTGAAATAAGCTGATTTGTAATAATTTATTGACAAAAATTAAAGTGAGACACAGTCTTACAAAAAAGGCAGCCAACAAACATTTTTTTAGGAGTCTGTAGTTTAATTTTAATGATGTTGGTGGTATTTACATTTTGAAATAAGCTGATTTGTAATAATTTATTGACAAAAATTAAAGTGAGACACAGTCTTACAAAAAAGGCAGCCAACAAACATTTTTTTAGGAGTCTGTAGTTTAATTTTAATGATGTTGGTGGTATTTACATTTTGAAATAAGCTGATTTGTAATAATTTATTGACAAAAATTAAAGTGAGACACAGTCTTACAAAAATGGCAGCTAACAAATGTACCGTAGGTGCGACCTAGGTGCGACCTATACACCGGTGCGACTTATACACCGGTGCGACCTATACACCGGTGCGACCTATTTATGGATTTTTCCAGTTTATTGATAAATATTGGACACTGCGACCTATACACAGGTGCGACCTATACACCAGAAAATACGGTAATCTACCATCCAAACCCAACAGCAAAAAGCCCCAAGTCCCCAGAAAAAGCCTCAGCTTTGTTGTGCATAAGCTTTTTATAATCTACTGTCATAATTATGCATAAAGGATAGGGTTACAGACACCCTTTGTCTGCTTATGAATAAAAGGAAAATATACACTTTAACACATAAATGTGTAGTGGTTCTTCTCTTTAGTCTCTTTGTTTCTTTTGGTCCAACTTGTTATCTTCAATATTGACTGAAACTGACAGTTTCCTAAATGTACAGCTCTATTCCTTGCAGCTGCTGCAGCTGTGTAAGGAAATATCTGATAGTCTGGTCAACACAGGTTGGCCTCCACAGGGATGCACTGGGCCAATCTTGCTATGGGTTCGGGTCTGGTCTGGTCCAGTCCTGAGACCAGCAGGTTGATCTGAAACTGGCCTCTGATGTTAATAATAATAATAATTAATTCAATTTATAACGCACTTTTCATTACTGAAAATCTCAAAGTGCTACACATATATTGAATGCTACACACATTCATAAACCGGTGGCGGCAGACTACCATGCAAGGTGCTTTCCAGTCCTACCGGGAGCAACTCGGGGTTAAGTGTCTTGCCCAAGGACACAACGACACATGGTGCGGGTCCCGGGAGTCGAACCGCCAACTTTCTGATCGGGAGACGACTGCCCTTACCACTACGCCACGGCCGCCCATGTTGCCTCTTCTCAGTCTCCATCAGTGATAAACCCCTGGCTGATAAATGTGATCAGATGAAGATCATCTTTTCATGTCTCCATCTGATGTTTGTGTCCCATAAATGTGGTCTCCTATCAAAGGAGCGTTCTTCAAGTTTCCACTTCTGGGCCTTCCAGGCCTCGAAGTTTTAATGTTACCTCTCCTTTTCCTAGCTGAGCCGAGTCGTAACAGAATAATTTAACTAAACATGAAACATAAAATCCCTCCCTCACCATTAGTGAGGCCAACATACAGTCATTTATTATAAATATATAATATATTAGTCTCCATTGACCTAATTATGGTCATAACTTAGTACTGTACTTACTCTATGAAGAGCAAACTCTTAATGTGCTTCCATTGCTGTGTTTAGTTTATACATGAAATTATGTAATTCATTAGGTTCTTTTAACTTTAGTTTTGGTGTTTTAACAGATTCAGGTTTTTGAGTTCAAGGTGCTCATTTGATTAACACAAACTCATTGACCCCCGACTCACTCAGGCATCATCATTGTACAATTCAGCTTCTGCCATGAAGAGTAGATGAATCCAATTTATTTCATTAAAGTGAACTGTGATTCTTTTGGTTCTGCTCATGATCTCAAATGGCCCTTTCAGAGCATTGTGCATGAAGACGAGCTGTAATTGGCTGTAATGAGGGTTGTTCAGGTAAAAAGCAGTAGAGCTGGTAGAGTGTATTCACACACAAAGGTATGAAACAGATCTTTGTGAGAGACAGTTCTGCAACTCTGAAAGTTTAAAGTGCCACTAGACTGGTCATTTAATTTAATTTCTCCAGTGAATACAGAGAAAAAAAAAGATTCACATACTTTTTTAAAAATAAGATCTACATTTTAGGAGTTGAGCCAGTATTTTAAATGTTATGTTGCCTTAGTATCCAAGGAGCCACAGTCCTCATCATTCTTGTAAAACTCCCCAGCCTGCACACACTCCCACCCTCTGTCCACAGTATTATACAAACAGGATTCCAAAAAAGTTGGGACACTAAACAAATTGTGAATAAAAACTGAATGCAATGATGTGGAGATGGCAAACGTCAATATTTTATTCGTAATAGAACATAGATGACAGATCAAAAGTTTAATCTGAGTAAATGTAACATTTTAAAGGAATGTTTTTGGCACCACACCAGTGGATAAACTGCTATTCACAATAGAGAGAATGGAGGGACCTAGAGTGTGAAAAACCTCCTTTAGTAGCCGAGGGGGGACCACATCAAATGGCGAACCAGATGGTTTCAGGTTGCACATGACCTGCTCTAGAGAAGACAGAGAGACTGGTTGAAAATGGTCAAATACAGCAACAGATTGAGGTGAGATGGATGGATCATGAGTTGGAGGAGAAATGAGAGCCCGGGTGGTCGCGATTTTTTCTAAAAAGAAATGTAGGAAGCTCTCGCACACCTCAATCGAGGCTTCCAAGGGTGGTGGTTCAGTGAGGTGGAGAACAGAATTTAGGGTGGAGAACAGAACTCGTGGATTGTGAGAGTTTGAGGCAATGATATCAGAAACGTATTGGGATTTAGCAGTTTTTACTGCTTTCTGATAACAGCGCCAACTCTTGTGCTTTTAACATTTAAAAAAATGTTAAATCAAAACATTTAAGGCCTTTAAAATACAAAAACAAAAGTGTAAACAGTGGCCATAAAATTTACTGACCCAGAACAGTCACAGGTAACAACTCTCAACTATTTGCATGTGCTAGTAATTTTTAACAACAAACCACAAAATGTGCACAAGTTTCAAACTGTGCCAAGTTCAGGCAATGTCTGCAAAACCTCTGAACAAGAACAGATTTATCACAGTGAGCCTCTGTGTACTGTATCCGGTTTTATTGTGAAAGGGTCAGGGGTTGTTTCCGGATTCACGAAGACGTTCTCTAAAGTTGCTCTACAAAGTGTCGCATTGAATCCTTGTGTAAAACACGACAGCCTCCACTCAGAAACGTGAACCGAGAGGTGGAGACATTATTAAATCAGCTGTATCGCTAAAGACACGGTCAGTCTCAGCTGTGGAAGAAGACGGCTAACGCGTTAGCCATCTTGTTAGCCGCTAAGGACCGNAACAAAGGAGACAGTGGAAAGAAAAAAATATATATTTTAACTGGAAGAAACCTCCAGCAGAACCAGGCTCAAGTCGAGCGGCCATCTGCTTCGACCAGCTGGGTTTGAGAGGACAGGAATGAGAAACAGACACACACAGAGTGACAGTGGCACTTTCTTTAGGAGGAAAGATAAAAAAATGTTAAGATAGAATTAATTACAGATACAAACAGGAAGAGTAAAGTAAATAAAGACAGCAGAGAGAGGAAATGTGGTCAGTTTGTCCTCCAGCAGTCAAAGCCTATAGCAGCAGAACTAAGGGATAGCTCAAGAAATCCAAGCCAACCCTAACTATATGATTTTCATAAAAGGAAAGTCTTAATCCCAGTCTTCAAACTGGACAATGTGTCAGCTTCACGGACAGAAACTGGAAGTTGGTTCCACAAGAGAGGAGCCTGATAACTGGAAGATCTTTCTCCCATTTGGCTTTTGGAAACTCTAGGAACCACAAGCAAGCCTGCAGTCTGAGAGCGAAGTGCTCTGTTAGGAAAATACGGAACAATAAAATCTATCAAATATAAGATGGAGCTATGTTGTTGAGAGCTTTGTAGGTTAGAAGTAAGATTTTGAATTCTGTTCTGGATTTGACAGGGAGCCAATGGAGAGAAACTAAAACTGGTGAGATATAATCTCTATCAGCTCTCATTAAAACTCTGGCAGCAGCATTTTGGATCAGCTGAAGACTTTTAAAGAAATAATTTATAACTTTCCTTTAACCTTTAATTGCTCTGGAACCCACTGCTTGTCCCCTCATCTACATAAATAGAAGATTTTGTTGTGTGATTCGTCACATTCTGTCAGGAACATCTACATTAGGCCCATCTCTGAACAAGACTATGAGCAGAAAACATCTGTTGGTGCGCAGTCAGACATGCTCATGATTTATACAGATAATTATCCACACTCTGATCACTAACACTTTCATATTTACAGATGTTGTGTCACTCTGTTTTTAAAAGTTTGACAGAATAAATCATTTATTTATTAACTTTAGCACTTTAAGATCTGTTTGATGTAAAGTGCGTTATAAATAAAAGTTATTATTATTATTATTATTATTAACTTTATTTAACCAGGCAAACCTCAATGAGATCACATCATGCAAGGGAGGCCTAAACCAATTAACTGTCTTTGAACTTCCTTCTTCTAATTTTCTTTCTGTGTGTGTGTGTGTGTGTGTGCGCGCGTGCGTGCGTGCTCCTTATGGCAACACTAATCGTGTTTCCAACAAGGTTTCTTGATGCGCATTTTGAAGTATCGCATCAGAAAAGGTGAATGGAAACAGCACGATTCGAATTAACTTCCTCTAATTCGCAAAAAAGTTGATACTCTCGCTTGAGGTGGTTTTTGGGTTTTTCGAAACAGAGCTGATGCACAAAACGAGAGATGGAAACAGATTTGCCGACTCAGTTCTGACGTAACGAACATTCACGTCATGTGACTGATCAACTGTTTCCGCTGTAACATCGCTAAAACTAGTTGGCATGACAGAATAAATACAACTTGCCCGATAGCAACACATTCCTGAAATATTCTCTCCATTTTGCCGAGATGTGTGGTTTGGTTCCTGTTTTCAACCGCTACTTCCTGTTTACTGTAGACGTGCGTAACACTGACATCTGACGTAATGCCGCTTTGCGTGGCCTGGTGGATTCGCTTCAAGCCAGTTGATGGAAACACTTCTGATTCGCATTAATTTTTATTTACATTTTTGCGAATTATCAAAAATTTGCTCAAAATTCGAATTGAAAATAGATGGAAACACGGTTACTGTCAATGTAAAACTGAGTATCCAGTGACGTCCTCAGTCTTGAGGTAAATGGGACATGATGAGAGCCTACATATGATTGAAGCTGTCAAACATCAGTCAAACACCAGCAGGTTTCCAGCTAGAAACTTTGATTTATTATTTCACAATCTGCAGAATTACAACAGAGGTTGTGCAGCAATATTCAAACGTTCTGACTCCTCTTGCTATGAACTGAATTATTTTACTAAGATTAATTTTACAGTTCTGTTCAATTAAAGGGTTTTACATTTGAACTTGTCACTGTACAGTTTTAGTTTGTGTTTTGCCACTTGTATTTTGCTAAAATCCATTTTCTTTCACCAACTTATACAGCATGACAATACGTACAAGACAAGCACAAAGAAAAACTGCTTTGTTTGAGTTAAACATGTTCAGTCAAAAATATCTATAAATTTCATAAAAAAAATAATTTTACCTTATGGGGGTATTTCCCATCATAAATTAGTTCAAATTCAAAAATATTTCAACCATCCAGCCATTCTCTTCTGCTTATCCGGGGTCAGGCCGCGGGGGTAGTAGCCTAATGCCCCTTTTCCACTTGGTGGCCCGGGTCGGATGTGACGTCATATTTGCGTGCCAAACGCGCGTTGGACAGCATTTCCACCTAACAGATGCGCGGCGCCGCGCCAAGATTCCGGACTCATCTCATAGCAGGGTCCAGGCCGGCTGGCCCCGAACCGTGGGGAGGAGGCTGGACTGAGTTTGAGGAAGTGGCTGCCGCGAGGGAGCAAACACCGAAGGACTTTACAAGATTAACATGGTAAAAACAATTATTTGTATTTAAAATTATAGCAAACATGTGTCTTAAGCCGAACTATTCCTTAATAAATTCACGTTGTTGTCAAAACGGCAGGATTTAAAAAAGTAGTTTCGCCACGTGCACGCGCGCCCCCGCGCGCGCACGTGAGCCGTCTTTATTTCTATAATGTAGCTAAATAAACGCTTTAAAAAATATATTTCATAGCTGGCTTTATACCACGAGGGTTCCTCAGGTTAACAAGTCCTTAATAATGTCACGTTGTGGTCAAATCAGCTGGATTTAACAAAGTAGGTCGACACGTGCACATCACATGCACGCGCGGGTGGGGTCGATCGGCGTTCTTTCTTTTAAATGTAGCTAAATAAAAGCTTAAAAAATATATTTCATAGCTGGCTTTATACCACGAGGGTTCCTCAGGTTAACAAGTCCTTAATAATGTCACGTTGTGGTCAAATCTGCTGGATTTAAATTGATTTGTTTTGACTACTTCCAAACCTGTCACATGTGCTTCGAAAATAAATTATTAAAAAATCGAATTTTAATTCAAATAACTCCAACAGCTTACAGTATGCACATAAACATGTAGTGATTACACTGTGTTGGTTTGAAAAATATCTGCTTTGTGGTTTCTGAGATAAAAGATATGTGTTAAATACTAGTAGAAAAAAAAAGCTAGGTCGACACACTTATGTCTATAAAAAATCGAATTTTAATTCAAATAACTCCAACAGCTTACAGTATGCACATAAACATGTTGTGATTACACTGTGTTGGTTTGAAAAATATCTGCTTTGTGGTTTCTGAGATATTTGATATATGTATATATATCTTACATATATCTTATAAAATATATCTACATATAAAACAGTTTCTAGACTGAATTACCGGTAACCATGTTTTTCTTTTTTTTACAGTTAAGACGAAGAAGTCAACACCAGAATTTATCAACTTGTGTCTTCTGGAGGAAGCACATGAGACAACAGGAAAAAAATCATTTAGGTGGATGCAGTATTTATTTTTGTGCTTTTTTCACTTCTTAGTTTTCATAATAAACATTTTATTTCTTAAGTGGTGTCATTGAACAATAATTTCCTAAACATATTTTACAATGTTAAGTGTGTACAGTATAGTGTTTGTTTAAAAACATACTGGAAGTTAAGAATATTTTCCATTTGCATTTGACCTTTAAAGAATCATAAGAAAAAGATTATTAGATTTGAACAGCCATCCATCCATCCATCCATCCATCCTTCCTGATGTCGTGTCATGAGTAGTGCAGCAGCTTTTGCCAGGATGCACAGATGTCAACATGAACCCATCCATCCATCCATCCATCCTGATGTCGGGTTGTGGGTGCAGCAGCTTTTCCAAGGATGCACAGACGTCGCCATCAACCCCGATGAAGCTGTTCTTGGATGCCCAAACGAGTTTCCTGATCAACAAACATTTAATTATTAATACTTTGTTTTTACGTTTAAATAAACATGCTTTTAATGTTTATGGGACAGTTTAAACCAAATTATCCATTTGCATTTTGTGGTGTGTTATGGTCCTCGGGGCGTTCCGTACCAGAGGCGCGTTATGTACGGGTTGCGGGGTCAGAGTTCATATACACAATAAAGACGCCGGCTGGCTAAAGAGTAGCGGTTGTCCGAGTGCTCCGTGAGTAGTCTCCAAACTATTACATGGTGTCAGAAGCGGTGACTCTTCGACGTGAAGTTAGCATTCCCGACGCACTCGCAAGTAACTGAGTCGTATCCGAGATGTCCGATACGGAGAGGGGAAGCGCTAACGCTGCGGCAGCTAGCAACGTCGTTAGCAACGTTAGCAACGTCGGAGAGGGATTTCGCCCGAGCCCGCCAGAAAAGTTTGACTGCAGAGATGTACAAAACTGGCCCAAATGGATCCGACGGTTCGAGAGATACAGGATTGTGTCGGGACTGGATAAAAAGGAAGAGGATTTGCAGGTGAATACGTTAATATATTCAATGGGAGATGAATCCGAAGATATCCTTAATGCATCTGAGCTAACGTCTGCAGAAAAGTTGAACTACAAAAAAGTAAAAGAGTGCTTTGATGAACATTTTATCGGAGAACACAATATAATTTTTGAAAGGGCAAAGTTCAACAGGCGTAACCAGGAACCGGGAGAAACGGCTGAGAGCTTTATCACAGCAGTTCACAAACAGGCGGAGTTTTGCAAGTTTGGAGCTCTCAGAGATGAACTGATCCGCGATCGCATTGTTGTCGGCATAAGAGATGCCTCGCTCTCTGAGAAGTTGCAGATGGATGCAAAACTGACCCTAACTACAGCTGTAATGCGAGTCAGACAGAGTGAAACTGTGAAACAGCAACAAGGGTGGCTGCGCAGTGCGAGTGGCCCTGCATCCATTAAAGAGCCTATTGAAGAGATGCATGCGCTTTCAATTGCACGCGGGACAGAGGACAGTGCACAACAGAAAAGAAAAACGAACAGGTATGCAACATCGTCTGCCTGTTATAAATGTGGGAGGGCTCCGTCACACAATTGGAAGGACTGCCCTGCCAAAGAGGCCGAATGCAGGAAATGTCACAAACGAGGACACTTTGCTGCCGTCTGCAGGTCTAAGCAACCTGTACACGAGATGACAGAGGAAAATGGACTGTATCAGGACACTCTGTACTTGGGAGAGGTGAAGTCAGACAGCAGTGGCTGGTACTCAGACATCAAATTAAATGGGGCAGTAGTTTCTTTTAAATTGGATACAGGGGCAGCAGTAACCGCCATTCCTACCACACTATACAGCTACAAAAGAGACGGCCCTCTGTTGCACACCCACAAAAAGCTGTATGGCCCAAATAATACCAGACTATCTGTAGTAGGTCAGATTCAAGGCAGCCTTGAAAGCAGGGATAAAAAGTCCACTCAGTCAGTGTTTGTCATTGATAGCTTGGCTAGACCACTGCTGGGTTTACCGGCAATTACAGAATTAAGTCTTGTGGAGCGAAGAGAGAAAATTGACACACTGGAGGAGACGGGGGACCCGGAGAGAAAATTCAAAAAGAAATTCCCAAAGGTGTTTACAGGATTAGGAAGACTGGAAGGTGACTATCGTATCCGACTGAGAGACGATGCTGTCCCCTATGCCCTTACAACCCCTCGCCGTGTGCCAATACCCTTAACTGAAAAAGTCAAGGAGGAAATAAAAAGAATGGAGGAGATGGGGGTCATCTCCAGGATAGAGAAGCCTACAGAGTGGTGTGCGGGGATAGTTGTAGTCCCAAAACCCAATGGCAAAATTAGACTCTGTGTTGACCTTACCAAGCTTAATGAAAGTGTGTGCAGAGAAAGACATATTTTGCCCTCCGTGGACCAGTCATTAGCACAGCTGAATGGTGCAAAGTATTTCACGAAATTGGATGCACGGAGTGGCTTTTGGCAGATCCCATTAGCACAAGAAAGTAGGGAATTCACAACATTCATTACTCCCTTTGGCCGCTTCTGCTTCAATGTGCTACCATTTGGGATAAATTCAGGCCCAGAACATTTTCAAAGACGCATGTCCCAGCTTTTGGCCGGCCTTGACGGTGTTATATGCCATGCAGATGATGTCCTTGTGTCGGGAAAGAATGAAGCAGAGCATGATGAACGGCTCACAGCTGTCCTGACACGACTCCAAGAGGCGGGACTAACACTAAATGAGAAATGCACCTTTGCACAATCGGAAGTTCTGTTTGTGGGACATAAAGTCAGTGCAGCAGGCATTGAACCAGACCCTGAGAAAATCAGAGCGATTACAGACATGCCTGTCCCACAGAACGCAGCAGATGTCAGGCGGTTTTTGGGGATGGTGACATATGTTGCAAAATTCCTCCCTTATTTTGCAGAGGGTACCAAACCACTCAGAGACCTGCTGGTGAAAGACAATGATTGGACCTGGGGTCATATGCAGCAGACAGCCTTCGACAAGCTCAAGAATGAGCTGGCATCACCAACAGTCTTGGCCCAATACAGACCACAAGCCAAGACAAAAGTGTCAGCGGATGCCTCGTCTTTTGGCCTGGGAGCAGTCTTAATGCAGAGGGAGGAAAGTATGCAGTGGCGTCCAGTTGCCTACATTTCCCGAAGCCTCTCCGAAACAGAGCAACGGTATGCCCAGGTTGAAAAGGAGGCACTAGCCGTTACCTGGGCCTGCGAGAGACTGAGTTCATACCTCATCGGAGTGCAGTTCACAATAGAAACTGACCACAAACCCCTCCTCGCACTATTAGGGACGAAAGCACTAGATGACTTACCTCCCAGGATTCAGCGATTCCGACTGCGAATGCTTAGATTTGTATACAACATAGTACATGTACCTGGAAAAGCCCTCATCACAGCAGATGCACTATCCAGGGCCCCGATAAAGCGTCCACTGACAACAGAAGAAACACAGATGGAAGGAGAGGTAAAAATTTTCATTAACACTGTACGTGATAACTTACCTGCATCCCAATCCAAACTTCAGCAGATAGCTGACCATCAGCGGCAAGACGCCATCTGCAGTCTGCTGATCCGACAGTGTCAAAGAGGCTGGCCACGACAAGAGGAGCTGTCCCAACAGCTGAAGCCGTATTGGATCCACCAAGGCGAGTTACACATGAATGGTGAGCTTTTGATGAAAGGACGACGTATTGTCATTCCAGAGACTTTGCAAAAGGAAATGCTCGCCCGACTGCACGAGGGACATATGGGCAGAGGTGGGTAGGAACTAGTTACATTTACTCCGTTACATTTACTTAAGTAGCTTTTTGAGAAAATTGTACTTGTGAGAGTAGTTTAAATGTGAAAGACTTGTACTTTTACTTGAGTAAATTTTAGGGGAGAAAACCGCAACTTTTACTCAGTTACTTTGGGCTTTCTGCCAATCGCTACAGTTACTTTTGTTTCAAGTATGTAAAAACATTTGCAGCAAAATTATTGCGTAATTATTGTCACCTGATATGTAACCAATCAAGTGAAGCCAACCAGTCAAGTGACCACAACAAACTCTCCGCGCGGGCCATGTTGAGTGACGTCGGAGATTCTGGTAAACAGTTAGTGCTGTTTATAGGATGTCAAAATGTAAGAAAATGAGTTCCAACATTTACTGGTAGAAACAAAGTTTTGCAGAAAGTCAAGTTTATTATTATTTGGCAGAATTATTTGGGCTACAGTTGCCTTTGTGTTTGTTTTTTTATTTACAACAATGTAAAAGATAAGTGGTTTATTTCTAAATCCTTTTGGCTGGTATTGCCTTTGTGTTTTTATTTATAACAATGTATGTTCAGTCTCATTAAAAGTTATGTTTCCTTGAAAATCCATTTGCATGTTATAATTTAATGACACGAGATGGTACTCCGCAGTTACTCACTACTTGAGTAGGTTATAATAAAAGTACTTATTACTTTTACTCAAGTAAATTTTTGGATGCCTACTCACTACTTTTACTTGAGTAATATTTGGTTCAAGTAACAATACTTTTACTTGAGTAAAAATTTTGAATACTCTACCCACCTCTGCATATGGGGATATCCAAATGCAAGCTGAGGGCTCAGCAGTCGGTGTGGTGGTTAGGCCTGAGTGCCCAAATCACAAAAGTTGTGAGCCAGTGCGAGACATGCAGTAAGTACCAACAGCTACACCCAGAACCAATGATACCCTCAGAGCTGCCCAAGCGGCCTTGGCAGAAAGTTGGGGCAGATATGTTTTACTGGGAAAATGACTCTTATTTACTGGTGGTAGACTACTATTCAAGATACATTGAAATAATGAAGACATCTATAACCACATCAGCAGGAATTATTACTGGCTTGAAATCTATTTTCGCTAGACATGGGGTGCCTGAAATACTGATAACAGACAATGGACCTCAGTTTTCCTCTAGCTCTTTCTCTTCTTTTGCCACGGACTATGACTTCAAACATGTCACCAGTAGTCCATACTTCGCTCAGAGTAATGGGGAAGCAGAGAGGGCGGTGAGGACGGTGAAAAGCCTCCTGAAGAAAAACACTGACCCCTACAAGGCCCTGTTGGCATACCGGGTCACGCCGCTGCATCAAGGCCCTTCACCGGCTGAGCTCCTGATGGGCAGAAGGCTGCGCTCACCATTGCCACTCTCACCCAGTCAACTAAAACCTCAGTGGCCAAACCAAAAGAAAGTGGCCGACAAGGACAGAGAATTAAAACAGGCACAGACTTTGGCCTACAACAAAAGACATAGAGCGGGGGTCAGGCCAGAGCTAAAAGCAGGTCAGCGCGTCTGGATTACAAACACCCAGGAGACGGCTACGGTGCTGAGAGAAGCAGACACTCCTCGGTCCTATGTCGTGGAGACCGATTCAGAGGTGGTGAGGAGAAACAAGGCACATCTCAGACCCTTACCAGACATTCATAACCCTACAGAGAATGTGGGGGACACAGAACAGGCAGCAGCACCAGACATTCAGAGCCCTACAAAGGATGTGAGGGACACAGAACAGACAGCTTCACCAGAAGTGAGAGGAGGGGAAAATGTGAAAAGGGTTCATCCAAGGAGGGAAGTGAAGGCACCAGTGTGGCTCAAAGATTATGTCCAATAATGCAGAACATTTAAAACCTATTTCAAATGTTATTATTATACTTGTTACTTTAAGTATTCAGTAATTTCAGTGTTTCAAATGTTATTATAATTGTTATTTTAAGTATTCCTTATGTTAGTGATCTGTAAGGTCAGACAGACTGAATGCTGTTAGTTAAGTAGTAAATGTTTGGTTTAAAATTGTATCACTACTTTGGGGAAGGGGAGATGTGGTGTGTTATGGTCCTCGGGGCGTTCCGTACCAGAGGCGCGTTATGTACGGGTTGCGGGGTCAGAGTTCATATACAATAAAGACGCCGGCTGGCTAAAGAGTAGCGGTTGTCCGAGTGCTCCGTGAGTAGTCTCCAAACTATTACACATTTGACTTTGAATTATCCCTGACAAAATATTACCGTTTAAATTTAATGAAATACAAACATTTAATATTACAGGGCCAATTGAAACCTAATTAATTCCTAATCTGTACCTTACTGTAAAAATAGTTTAACTGATTACAGGGCCGTGTGATCAATGTGTTAAGCAATGTTAACAGGAACCTTGTGCATATATGAGAATAATCTTTATTATAAAGAAACAAAATGGAAAACACATGGGTTTAAAACAAGCTGAAAAGTCTATAAAGTAAGATCAGAGCATTAAATAGCTCAAGGGACATTACCGCCAACAGGTGGTGAGACAAGGTCCTGCAGGGTGTTCTTCTTCTAATGTTTAGTGGTGGCTAGTAAATAGCTTGAGGTAACACTACCGCCACCACGTGGTAGGACGAGTGAGATTCTACACCCCGCCCACAGAAGGGCTGCAGTAGTGAATGGAGACAAAACCTACATGTGAGCCGATCCTAACTGGAACAGACCGGACCAGACTGAGCCGCTCTGGGCCGGTAAGTGGAAAAGGGGCATAAGGGGCCCAGACTTCCCTCTCCCCAGCCACTTGGGCCAGCTCCTCCGGGGGAATCCCAAGGCGTTCCCAGGCCAGCTGAGAAGCATAGTCCCTCTAACGAGTCCTGGGTCTCCTCCCAGTGGGACGTGCCCAGAACACCTCACCAGGGAGGCATCCAGGAGGCATCCTAACCAGATGCCCAAGCCACAAAACTACTTAATCCCAAAGGGAAATGAAGTATTGTCATACTGTAGCTCATCATCCCAATTTCATTCAAGAGTTGTTGGATGCTGATAGCTGTGGGCAGGAAGTACAGTATCTCCTGCAGCGAATCTGAAGAATCTGGCCACAGATACTGATCCATCCGCCCAGATCCAGTTTGCTGTCAGATCTGGAGGGCCTCTCAGTCTTCAGTAGGACTGCCTGAAAGTCAGGCAGAATTCCTCCTTGAGCGATGGTCACTCCTCACTGAGGAGTGACCAGCAGTCTGCCGAGCTCCTCGTCACCACGGGCAGACAGCTGAAGGTGCCAGGGGACGATCCTGGTCCTCCCGTTGTTATGAGTTGAGTTTCCCACCAGCTCCAGAATCTCGGCGCTCAGGTACTCGAGCACCGCCACCAGGTTGATGGGGATTTGTCCACGCTGCCTCCTTTTCAACTCATTTGGGGCTGTAATTGAGATATTTTGAGCTTTTGAGATGTTAATCAGCTGCTCTTGGTTGTTAAAAAAAAAGAAACAAAAAACCTTGTTGCCATGATTACACATCATAAAAATGTCCAAAAGTAAAAAGGTTTCAGTCAGTAAAAATTCTTCCAGCTGCACAGTGATTTACATCCAGACAACAGAGAAGTGAAAGTTTTAAAAAGCAATAACTCAGAATGAAAGTAACAGAGCTGCTCCAACATGCAGGCACCCTGAGCGGCACCATTCTCAATATACAGTAGTTCACAATACAAGAGTGTACATGCCCTGCTTTTCACAATATGATGTTGCACTGTTGTCTTTCAAAACTGCTTCATAATGTACTTGAAAAGAAAAAAAAACTTTTTTGGTTTGCGTGAAGTTTGAGTGCTACAAGACTGATTTCAACAGAACAAAGGACATTTGTATGAGCTGCAATTAATCTTTGAAGACTCAAATACTGTAATACTTTTCAGTGTTCACCACAGTGAGTGAACGCATGAAGATTGTTTTACGTTGGGTGCTTTTCCTGATGTAACCACAGAGCCCCTGCAGGTTCAGAGCTTTGCTCAAAGACCCAGGTTGGGGCAAATGAGGGTGGAGGCAGGTGTTGCCTTTTCTACCCTTTGCGCCACCACTCCCCCACATTCACATACATGTATTATTGCTGATCAAAGCTTTTGAAGTGGTAAGTACTTGAAAATAAGTAGACTGATTCTTTCCTCAGATGGTGTGAAAAACCTATTTAGGTTTTTATGTTTCATCAAATAAAGTTAGATGTTCTATATTATTGTAGAGCTACGTTTGATTTGACAGTGGTATGTGGGGACGGATCAGAACGTACCAAACCCCCCACCTTGGTCACCCCATGCAGCCTATTTATCACTTCGCA
>JBBPBX010065124.1:0-20050 GCA_038048925.1 Garcialebias charrua | reverse complement strand
TGAGACTGACACGCACAGTAAATAGACTAAGATTGACACTCTTTAAAAAAAAAATCACATTGAGAACCAATTGGTGATTTTGGTGGGAGTGTAACTGTCACTGAAATGATTTATGTATTAAAAGAAGAATTAATATTTGTTGTTCAGTAGTTAGAATATTTTGGTTTTGGTTTGTTTAGTTTATGCTTTGAAAGTGTGATATTTGTGCAGGATGCATTTGTTCTGTTGTGAGGGTTTGTTCTGTTAATGCCGTTGTCACAAGATCTGTGTGAACGAAGGGGAGGGGCTAGATTTTCTGTGCTCCACACACATGAGCGGTTGCCTAGAGACGACAGACGCGCAGCAGCCTTGGTGGTTCACTGACTGAAGAATGTATAAGACTGAAGAATGTATAGGACTGAAGAATGTATATGACTGAAGGTATTTATAACTGTTGTAAATATTGTACATCTGTCAGTCATGATGTTCTAATATTTTATATGTTTATTTAGAATGTACTGTATAGGACAAGAAAAGTTTGCCTAGGACTTCTGTAAGGATTATGAGGAGGTCAATATTAATACTGACCTCTTTACCTTAATTAATTTACTTATTCAGATTGAATAGTAAATTCACGGATTCTGTTCTTTTTCAGTTTACCCAATATTTCTGTGATCTTTATGATGGATAAATAAACAGAGCCATTAAGTGACAATGGACATTGACTTAGTTTGATATGTCAAAGAGACACTATCATTTATTTAAAATGAATCAACTAAATTAACACCATTACACTTGATTGACATGATTTCACTTTCTTTCAATTCAAATACGTCAGCACACTTAAATTTAACACAACAGACATAAATACTAGATGTTAAACATATTTAGTCTGAGGGCTCTTTAAACTTAATTATAGTTTCCAGCTTAGATTGGGAGGGGAAAGAATAGGAGGAAAGATTTAAGAAGAAATTATCGTGAGCATGATACCAGAGTGACACTTCTCATCCGACTTCTGCTAAAATCCAGGTACGTTTTGTAAACAGCTCTTTACCTTTTGACGACAGCCCGGTAAGAGGGAAGACCTTGTAGCTTTTCAGATGCACGGGTCCTTGTGGGAACCAGTACAATACCTTCGAGCAGGGTTCTGGTTTACGTTTCAACGTCTCCTGGTTTTCGCTTGGTCATCAGAGAATATGTCAGCTTCAGGCCTCTGACTTCAAGATAAACTTATTCCAGGAAGGAATAAACAAAGTTTTTGAGCTTACGCTCGTTCGAAGTGGACCCATAACAACATGTTATCAGTCCCAGCTGGATGACGAGTCCTTAGCGCGTGACTGGTGGTCATTCAGCTCTTTGGAAAGTTCACATCATCTTTCGAAGCTCCCAGAAACTCTGAAGCGTTTCCGCACAGTTAGAACTTAAAAAGCCTTAGAGAGGAGTTCACTTGTCTTATCTCGACCCAAGGTTACAGCCCGAGCAGAGGGAAATTGTTTAGGAAAAGACAGAGAAGCTGGAGCCTTGTTCATGAAAAACAACGGATTAACCTGTCTTCTGATGTTCTAAACAAAACCGTCTGGTCTATGTGACCCGAGATTTCACCTTTAACACAGCAGTGAACACAGTTTAACTCTTACAGAATAACACAGCTTAAAAGCACACATCATGAAAATGACAAAAGTTATTCTTTTGATCACATCAGCCTAAAATCAAAGATAGAAATAGTCTCTTTTTGGTGACTATGTTATCAGATTATAGCTAAATGAATGATTTTGTAGTAAATGTCTTGCTTTACTGAGAGGTCAGTAAAGGTCATCACTGGACAGTTCAAAAACCTTAATTTGACCCTGGGTAGGTCCACTACACTTCTTTAGCGACGAGCGGCCACGAGGTATTTTTTGTTAAAGCATGTTTTACTGTTTCACTGTTTTTACTGTTTTACTGTTTTTACTGATTTACTGTTTTACATTTTATTTTGTACTGTCTGTCTTATTTCTGTAGTTTTCACGGCATTCATTAAAGCGCCAGTTTACACCAAAAGGCCGTGTCCGTGTATCGTCAGTTGGAAAACCGTTGTGCAACCATCCTCTCTGCTAATAAAGAATCCGTGCCGGTGTTTCGTCAGTTGGAAGCAGCCACACAGATATTGTATTAAAACGTGAGCACCTTTTTTTAAATTGTGCAATAATTCATCTGTATCAAATCTTTCTTTGATTTCAGTGAGACTGTTCATCAGTTGACTTCTTTCATGTCTGTATTTCTGTCAGTTCAATAATTCATGCTCTATGGTCTCATCTTCTCCAAAGTAGTCACATTTATGATGCTTCCCTGTTATGAATAATGTTCTGTTCAATCCTGTGTGTCCAAATCTGAGACGTGATGTTTCCTCCTCCTGTTTCTTTCAGATCTCCTCATTTCTCCTGTTTGTTGTTGAATTCTATAAAACCATCGACCTTTTCTTTCTTTTTCCTGTTGTTTTTCCATCTTTCACTCATTTTTTCCTTTATGATGCTTTTTATTTCTGCTCGACTGAGTTTTATATCTTTTTCATTTAATGAATCCATATTATTGATTAATGTATTCTATAACTGTATTTAAAAATAAAAAAAAATCCTTTCTTTCCTATTAATTTCAGATCTACTATTGGGTCTGTGAGTATCCATGGATGTATGACTGGTACATACAATATAATGACAGTCTCCAGGGGGTTACAAACATTGAGTCAAAGAATTAGAACAACATGTTACACAAATACATTAAAGAGTTACATAAAGTACAAGTTTTATGGTTTCATGTTGGTGGACTGTCTAATAGTTTTAATATTTTGTTTGACCTCATTTTCAAAAATGGAAACAAGTGGTTTTTGATTAGTGTAACAGCATTTGTGGATTTGTCTAAATATATAATGAGATTAATGATATAAAATATTTTCTTTTAGCCGATGGTTGGTCAGTGAAGCCAAATAACAAGTGTTCAAAGCAAAGGGACAAATGTGGTTCAATAGAAGTAGAAGTCAGGATGCAGAGATCTTCACATATTTGAGGAGCGAAGGAGCAAGAGCAAAATAAGAGAAAACATCTTCAAGGTGACCTTCACAGAATGAGCAAGTTACATTTACTGTATTGCAGCTGTACACGTTGCACCGCCGTATAAGTCTCATCAGTCCAAAAATGTCTAATAAAGTGGAAAAAACATAAATAAGTCACATCTATTATGCGTCACCGTGGACCACCTGGAAACGTGGGCCGGTGTTGTGCCAAAAATCGATTGGCTGCCAAAAAACGGCCGTGGGAGCGTGCACGGGAGGACTTTAACAAGAATGTAACAAGATTAACACTTAAAAACAATTATTTGTTTGAAATTATATCAAAGGTGTGTCTCAGTTGAACTTTTCCTTAATAAATGCTCTATATTGGTCTAATCAGCTGCATTTCAAAAATGGATCCAGATTCATTTGTTGTCCACTGTTGTCGTCACTCCTTGTTAAAATCAGGTCTCTCTTGTAAATGAGTCCCCGAGGCTCAATGGGATCAACCTGTATAAATAAAGGTTGTCACAATGTCTGTCTGTTAGCAAAATATCTCATGAACCACTGGATGAGTTGTAGTGAAACTTGCAGAAAGTCATCATTGGATGTACGTCTACAACTGATTAGTTTTTGGAGTCAGCTGAAGTTACAATGGCTGCCACAGTTAACTGAACTTAAAAACATAAAACATGTCTATAATTCAGTTTTACAGAGATTGATGTGACGTTTGGGGTGGTAGTAGCTGAGAGGAATCCCCAACACACAGTCTGAGCACTAATAGATTGTCTGAGACCTTGGTTTAAAATTCTGACATTAAATTCTTAAACTCAACTCTGTCTGTTAGCAAAATATCTCATGAACCAGTGAAGATATTTTAATGAAACTTTCCAGAGATAATCAGTGGATGTACGTCTACAACTGATTTAAGTTTTGGAGCTGATCCAGTTCTTGATGGTTGAACAGAAAACTCATGTTAGAAACACAGAAATGTCTATAATTCAGTCAGTTTCACAGATATTTTGCTAACATTTGACAGAGATAGAGCCAAGATTATTTCATAAAATATACTCCAAGTGCCACTCAATGCACAAAATCTTTGCTTAAAACTTTACAAATAATTGATGAGTCAATCTTGTTTGTCTGTTAGCAAAATATCTCAAAAACCACTGGACAGAGTTTAAGGAAACTTCCAGAAAGTAATCACTGTGGGAACATTTAGAACTGATTTGACTTTGGAGTCAGTCCAATTCAAGATGGCCGCCACAGCTACATAACAACAGACGACACATAAATGTCTCTAACTCAGTCAGTGTTACAGATGTTGAGTCTAACTCTGAGGTGGTAGTAGCTGAGAGTTATTTACAAAACATACTCTGAGCGTGACGTCTCATGATGTTGTTATAAAATTCCTCAGAAATAATGAGTCAGGAGTCCAGGATGGAAGTTTGACTAAATGTATTGAAGCAGCTTGAAGGAGAGACATGTTGCTCTTCATCCAACATGAAGCAAACAGCTGAAAATGGAGCACAGGGCCGTCCTTCCAGCAACACGTCTCCAACATGAACACACACAAACTATTGTTTGTCCATTCACAGCTGGAGCAGCTGGAGAGGGATTTCCAGCTGCACACGCTCTCATTCTTGTTTCTGTGTGTCCAGCTGAAAAGTACAAATGGTTCAATGTGAAGGAAAGTAAAGAGACGAAATCCTGAGACTTGGTCCAAAGTTGGACACAGTCCAAAGACACTGACGTCTAATCTGTTTCTATCAGAAGTAAAGAGCAAGAAAACTTCAAGGAATTCACCAAAATATGAGCTCATGTGATGAAGTGATGTTACACCTGATCTGTTCATACTTGAACATTTATTCTGGATTACTGTCAGCTACTACCACACCAACTGTTAGTTAAATATCTAAACATTTCACTGAGGGACACTTATTTTCCTGTGGCCTAAACTGTATTAGCTGTGGCGGCCATCTTGATTTGGTTTAACTCTGCTTAATTTGTTGCTGGAACAGGATCTGGGAACTCTTATTTTGACAGGGTGTGTTCTGCTGTTTGTTTGGATCCGGTAACTCAGGCTTATTAATAATAAAGTTATGAACAAATATGACTGTGTTGAACAAATAAAACTTATATTGAATATGTAAACTGAAAATAATTACATAAACACTCATTTTAAACACAACAGCCACTTACAACTTGTTAATATCACAATCTGCCTCCACTTTTAAAAAAATCTCCGCCCCTTAAAGAGTGGTGGGGGTGAGTGCCGAGCTAACCAGGCAGTCGTACGCGGGCAGGAGCCCACAGGCAACGGACATGAACAGACGGAGGAGGTGCCTGGAGGTTTCACATGTGGAGTCAGACAGTGAATTCAGAGGAGAAGAGTCGGAACCGTCAAGGAGGAGGGGGGTAGGATGAAAATGTTTACAAATGTAGATGTTTAACAACCTGTTCAAATACAACAAAATGCAGGAAATCACATCTACTTTATTCAACATTTTCTGGGGGAGGAGCACAGACTGAGTCAGATGTTCCTGTTGATGGTCAGTGGGATTTTTCTGTTTCTAAACTTTATGTTGTAAATTGTTGCTGTCTGAATCTAAATGACTTGAATTTTGGTGACGTAACTCTAAAGACACGTGTATGAAAAGAGTTGGACACTTTGTGAATAAACAGTGAAGACAGAGGTTCAGTGTTGTCCTCAGTGTCCCTGATGATGGAGGAGGTTGTGGACTTGTTCAGTGTGATGGTCCCATCAGGCTGCATCAGGCCTCCTGAAGGCCCACAAGCTCACAGCTCTTTTTCCACAGCTTCACCTGCACATCAGAGTCAGAGGACTGCATGGAGATCATTGTGGATCAAGATGGATCCAAAGCTTCATCACTTCATGTTCATCCAGTGAAGACTTGGAGGGAGTTTCTTTAAAAGCTCCTCGTTACAAACTATGAAGTCAAACATGAAAATGTTCTCCTCCAGTGTGAAAGAGTTGACTCCGGTAGTTTTCCACATATATTCATGTGTAATTCTGAAATGTGTCTACAAACTGTGTGTGAACAGAGCACTCAGCTGAATGTGACAAACATCATGTGGAAACTGGAGTCACATGATGGAGCTCCATTTGTCTGCTGGAGTCTGTGGAGGTCAACAAATATGGAGGAATGGGACAAGCGTAGAATCTCCTAGAAGACGTTTAGGTGGAAATATAAGAATGAATCTGCAGCTAAACGCTAAATAAAAGAGACAAAATGAGTAAAGCAGCTATAATAATAATAAAACAGAAGTCATCATTTATCTGCTGCCAAACTTTACTCAACAAATTAGAACATAAACACAAAGTAACAAATTCAAACTGTTCTCCATCACAAACAACTTTTCCACACACGTCAACATTGTTCACCTATTTTCTGTCACTTCGGCTGTTTCCGCAGCTAAACAAACACATGCTAGTTGGCAGCTGGCTCCATTTTGGTTGATAATTCTTTAATGAGGAATGCATTAAGCATCGAGATGAGAACAAACTTGAAGGATTTAGTTTTTGACTTCCTGATTTGTTGGAGCGCTCTTCATGACTTTGTGCTGAGTGTTTTTACTCTGAACTTCTAAACATACAAGAAATAAAATGTTTGTTTTTCACAAAGTTCAACGTTTTGTTCAGCACATCCAGCGACTGTTGCAAATGTAAATGTTCAATGTTTTCCTCACAGAAACCTGCGCACATTTCAAGAAATCCATCAGAGGTTTGAGTTTAGTAAATCAGTGAACATCAACAGATCCAATGATTTGGATTCAAAAGATCCAAAACTCCACAGAAACCAGTTTGAGCTCAACGGAGACATTTTTGTCCATTTTATAGTCAAACACAAAGACATTTAAATCTAAATCATTCTTTGGACATCAAAAATCTTATGACTGTAATTAAATCTTTTTATTTTTAAAGTTTCCAAAACTCATGTTTCCATCAAATCACAAAGTTTTGTTAACGAATGTGAAAGTTGATGTTAAATAGTTCAAAGCTTCATTTCAAAGTGAACCTTTGGTTCAGTGTTTGTCAGAAATGTTTGGTTGTGAAGCTCAGGCTTTAGATGATGGATGGACAGACAGACTGTTGAGCGGAACAAATATGCTTTCATTTGTCAAGACATGTTTTATTTTGAAGGGACACGTACTTCCGGTGTGTAATTAAGTTCACGTGAGGATGTGTGTATATAAGGTGACGTGTCAAACAATAAAATACCCCTTGGAGTCATTCCCTTTGTGGTGAACAAACGAGAACGCTGACTCTTGGTCATTTATTCCTCCGTGATGTGGTGTATCTGGACAATTTCACGCTCAGACTCCGCTGAGTGACGCTACCTGCTGACAGGTTATGGGCCCAGGCCAGCAGAACCCAGACAGAACCCAGATACAACCCAGACAGCCCAGGAGAACTCCAGGAAGAGCGCAAGATACAACCCGGAGAAGCTCTGGATGACGACGAGCACGGGTGAAGCTTTTGGAGATTTTTGGAGATTGGAGTCATAAGGACGAGCGTTTTGGTGAGCAACTGCTGAATGCTAAGCTAGCACCATGAAGAAACGCGTCGTTGATTCAAGTAGCCGATGGGCGCGGCTAACCAACGGAGATGAAAGCAATTATGGACTGTGAGACGAAAAGTTCTGGGACACCATCGGGGAGAAGGTTGTTTACCGGCCGATGAAATGTGTTTTCCGGCTGATGAAGTGAGTTTACCGGCTGATGACGACGAAGAGTGGTTTACCGGCTGATGACGATGAAGTGTTTTCCGGCTGATGACGATGAATGTTTTCCGGCTGATGACGATGAAGTGTGTTTACCGGCTGATGACGATGAAGTGTGTTTACCGGCTGATGACGATGAAGTGTGTTTACCGGCCGATGACGTGGATGTTTTACCGGCCGATGATGAGTGTGTACCGGCCGATGACGAGGAAGTACCGGCCGACGATGAGGATGAACCAGCCGACGATGAAGATGAACCGGCCGACGATGAGGATGAACCAGCCGACGATGAAGATGAACCGGCCGACGATGAGGATGAACCAGCCGACGAAAGACCAGCTGCAGAAAGCTAAAGAGGACAGTAGGGGACGAAAACACAAAGCAATGCATGATGAAGTGATCCGTGCTGCATGATGAAGAAGTCCGTGCTGCATGATGAAGAAGTCCGTGCTGCATGATGAGGAGATCCATGCTGTATGAGAAGAAGTCCGTGCTGCATGATGAGGAGATCCGTGCTACATGAGGAGAGATCCATGCTACATGAGGAGCTGAGGTTTGAAAGACACAGATGAATGAGCAGCTGATCCAAGCAGCTGCAGCAGTCTGAGATGAAGGAGCATCAGGCCCAACAGATTTAATAAGGACAGACTGTACTACCTCAAAACCGAATACCGAATGTGAGTATGATGAGTGCAATAAAACTTTTGATTGGCACGAGATATTGGGACACTGCAACCATAGTAATATTTTAAAAATTGCAAAATGTAGTTGATGGGCATAAATACGCTTTAATATTCACTGATGATTTTTCCGGTGCAATGTTTGTTTATTTTCTCAAAAATAAGAGGTACTGTTCAGATATATAATTATAAAGAAATTCTTTTTGGCTGATACAGCACCATATGGGTAAATAATAAGTATAAGGTCGGATAATGGTACAGAAATCATATCTAAAGGTTACAAAGAACTGTTAAATAATGATGGTCAAACACAGAATGAGTCTTATGATGACGATGATAATGATGACATCCAACTGAGAGAAAATGTAATAATAAAAGAGTCAGAGACAAGAGTCAGAGACAAGAGTCAGAGACAAGAGTCAGAGACAAGAGTCAGAGACAAGAGTCAGAGACAGAGTCAGAGACAGAGTCAGAGACAGAGTCAGAGACAGAGTCAGAGACAGAGTCAGAGACAGAGTCAGAGACAGAGTCAGAGACAGAGTCAGAGACAGAGTCAGAGACAAGAGTCAGAGACAAGAGTCATAGACAAGAGAGAGAGTTAGAGACAGAGACAAAGACAAGAGTCAGAGACAGAGTCATAGACAAGAGAGAGCAGTTAGATTCAGAATCACAGGAAACAAGCTCAGATCAACCAGAAGTAAATGACCTGGCACCACCTAGTGGCGAATCAGAAGACAGACAGTATCCTTCTAGAATAAGAAAAGACCAGAATACCTTAATTGTAACCAGTGCAAAAGAAGAAAACCACGTATTAAACAACATAGACTATTGTTACAGATTAACATATGACATACTTAAAACATTTAAAACATTTAAAGAAGCTATGATGTCACCAAACCCAAAATAATGAACAGCTGCTATGGATGAAGAAATATACATTGAAGAAATATACTCACTTAAGAGAAAATAACATTTTTACCCTAACGACTTTGCCAGTGAAGGATAGATAATTGGAGTGTAAATATTGTGCAGATAAGTTACAGATAACAAGTTAGAAATGAATGAATGTATGCATTAATTATAAACTTTATTAATTGGCTGCCTTCTTTTTGTGCTCCTTTTATATTGAGATATATTTTTCATTAAGTTCGTCTTGTATAAGCGAAACATGTATACTGTAACATTGTCAGAAGATAAGAAAGCAGTAGGGGTTTGATGGGTATATGTAAAGAAAATACTGGTGATGGTCAAGAGAAATACCAAGCTAGATTCAGAATGAAAGACATGGGCATATGTGGTGCACCTGAAAATGTCACCACAATATTTGGTTTTCTTATGAATGTAAAGTATTTCCATGTGCAAGGGATCCTATTTTCAAATATATGTTATATTTTGTTTGCGGTTCGGCAATTTAATATGCCTGCATTTTTATAGTGTTTTTCTGAGGAGCGGTGATGACGAAGCGGAACCTTTGTTTTGGCGGGGTGCGTTGCTTCCAGGTTGGTTTTGGGGACGGACTTCACATGCTTTCTGGAGCTAAACGGCAAAACAATGGTCGTCATCTTTGACTCCTAATTTTATTATTCTTCAGGTCAGTACATGGTGAAAACACATCACAACTACGATGTAAGATGTTTACCTCTTATGTGAACAGCACATATCACTGTAGGGCGGTTTCTGTGCAGTAGTTGCAAGTAAATAGTCACGTTAAATCTGGCAGGATGCCAGCTCGCGCTGGGAAGGTCTCGCGGGAAAGTGAATAGAAGGATTTGATATCTTACTAACTCCGGGTTGAGGATCACTTTGTTTTGTTTGAATGATATTCAGACCAAGTGTGGGAACTGAGGTTAAAGGTGGAACAAGGTTAGATTCTGCATTTGTTTTGTAAGTCTTGTCATTTTATTTTGATCGGTGTTCAGTTAAAGTCAGTGTACATTTTAAATGCTTATCAGTAAATATAGAGCTAGATGCAGTATTTGACATATTGTCTTCATCTAAGTGAAGGGTGAAAATGTGAAAAGGTTAATTACTGTAACACTGGTAAAAGAAGGAAACCAGGTTTGTAAATCATTGATACCATACAGGTACACTGTAAAATATTGGTTTGTTAAGTAAATATAGAGCTAGATGCAGTATTTGACATATTGTCTTCATCTAAGTGAAGGGTGAAAATGTGAAAAGGTTATGTAACCTCATCAAATGGTGAATTCGTTCAGAATAAATCAGGTCTGCGTTGTGTTGTTAAGGACCAGGAGACAGGATGAGGTGAAACGTTGTTTATCTGTACAGAACAGAATATGGACTGATCATAAATCAGGTTCATCACAGCGGGTACAGCACCTCATGCCCATCTTGTATTAACTGGCCAACTGCCGTATTTACAACATTAATATTAAACAGAAATACAAATAAATAAAATAATGTGTACCTGTACAGAACAGAATATGGACTGATCATAAATCAGGTTCATCACAGCGGGTACAGCACCTTATGAGGAAAATCATTTCATGTCAGCATCAAGCTAACATAATATTTTACTGGAGCGTTTAACTCAGTGGACCTACCTCATGCCCATCTTGTATTAACTGGCAATGAGATGTCTGTGTTCACAATATTTATAACCGCCAATCAGCCAGAGGGGGCGCTGTTTCACCCATTACACATGAACCTAAACTTGGAAGTAATGACAAGTGGAATTATATTCAATATTAACTATGTTACACTCCCTCCTGCTGAATTCCACTTGCCCCATTACAACAACCAAAACAAAACAACCAAATGAAAGCAAGTAAGAGAAAAAAAAACAGTACAGGCACATATACATAAATGGAATAAGACCACTATTCAATTGCACAGGAAACCAATATACAACCACCGTTTCCAAAATCGCTTGTGAGGTACAATCACATCAAATTCACAGTTACAAACACCCAGTCACTAGACTATCCTGAGAGGATCAGTATGAGAAAAGGTTGGCCAAACCCCATCTACATACATAAGGGGAAAAAAAAATATGCCCATTTACATATTTTGTTAATGTGTAACTGCAAACTCACCTCCCAAATAGCAAAACAAACATGAAATATGAAAATTGTTACAACACCTCTAGGTCAAAGTTGAAACAAATTAAACTGTAGTTTTTTTTCATATACAAGAACTTATCAGACTAATGCTGTTCTTTGGTGCATCATTTCAATAAATCTGGTCACTGGTCTCAACAACCGTCCAGCTCTAGATCTACGGTCAGTCGCACCATCAACTACTGTCACTGTAGTAGTTACTGTAGCAGGTATGTCAGTGAGAGTGTCAGTAACAGGAGCCGGAAATGTCTCTGGGCAAGCCGTCAGGACTGCTGAGCAACCAGAGTCTGCTGAACTGCTGTCCGTCAACGCAGGTCCTGTGGCTCCTTCCAGCACGGTGCCCTCCACCTGCTCAGCATCCTCCACATCTGTCTCACTGCCTGCTCCCAAAGGTAGGTCAGATACCCACGCTCTTGTTCTAAACTCTGCTGAGTCAGAAATAGCATCACTGATGGCTGACCTCCCAGCACTTGGGTCAAGTGAACTTGATGTTTGAGATAGTACAGCCTCCTCCTGGTCATCATGGTTGTCCTCAGGTAGAGGCAGAAAGTTTACTGGCATTATCAGATTGCGGTGGACCACTTTTACTTGGCCTGTAGTGGGATTCTGGATCCTGAAAGTGTGGTTCTCATCATCTTTTCCAATCACCACATACACCGTGCTATCCCAGCGGTCAGCAAGCTTCCTTTTTCCAGGTCCTCCTTTGTTGGCCAGCAGCACTCTGTCGTTCACTTCCACAAGTACACCACGTACTCTCCGGTTGTATAGCTCAGTGTGTCGCTGGAGCTGTTTAGTTGCCGTTGACTGGGCTACAGCCATAGCTTCTCTCATGTCCTTTCGTAGTGACTCCACGTAGCGATCATAGTCCACCACCTCCGGATCACTGAGCACCGAACCAAAGATGACGTCCACCGGAAGACGTGGCACCCTTCCAAACATGAGCAGAAACGGAGCATATCCTGTCGTCTCATGCACGGTACAATTGTAGGCAAATGTCAGAGATTTCAGGGCCTCAGGCCAACGATGTTTAGCTCTTGGTGGCAGTGCTCGAATCATGTTGCCTAGAGTCCGGTTCATTCTCTCACATGAGCCATTACCCATAGGGTGATAAGGTGTAGTGTGGGACTTTTGCACGCCTGCCACATTCAGTAACTCTGCAATAAGCAAACTCTCAAAAGTGGCCCCCTGATCGGAATGTAGTCGCTTGGGAAACCCATAGATGCTGAAATAATTGTTCCACAGCTGGTGTGCGACTGCTTTAGCTGACTGATTGGGGCACAAGAAAGCGTGTGCCATCTTTGTGAAGTGGTCAGTAGCTACTAACACATCCAGTGAACTGTTTGAAGAATCCTCAGCAGTCCAGAAATCAATACTGACAAGTTCAAGAGGTTCAGAGGTCCTTATGTTTTTCAAAGGAGCTCTGGCTTCTGGCTCTGGCGACTTGCTGACAACACATCGTCTGCAGTGTTGTACATACTCAGTAACATCACGCACTAGGCCAATCCAATAAAATCTCTGTCTCGTCAAGTACAGGGTCCGTTGCTGACCCTGATGACCAGCCTCATCGTGAACACCTTGTAACACCTTCTGGCGCAGTGAGCGTGGGACCACAAAAAGGTAGGACTTTTTCTTTGTGACAGGGTTTTTAGCTACCCGTTGCAGGACTCCATCTCTCAATACAAGCTTTTCCCAGCCTTTCAAAAGCTTGAGGACTTCTGATGACTCCTTGACACGTTCTCTTCTGGAAGGTCTCCACTTTCTCTCTACAAAGAACATCACCCTACTTAGAACTGGGTCATTTCTCTGTTTCTCCTGCAACACTTCAAGTGAGAGCACCTCAGAGTTGACCTGTGGGGTTGTTAGAACAGTCTGTGAGAACTGTGGCAGGAGAAGAGCATGCGGGTACACCACAGGACCACTCTCACTGCATCCCTGGAGCACAGCAGCAACCTCCAATGATGATACTGCTCCTGTCTTAACAACTGCCACACCCTGAGAAATCTGTTGGTCACACTCAGCTACTTCAGGCGGGTTAGCTGACCAGCGAAACACCTCTTGGACTCCATTAGCACCAACTACTGCAGCCTCTGCCAGTAGCTCGTCATAAGGCACTCTCGTCAAACGGTGAGGCATACTAGGCTGTACGAAGGGCTCTCTGCTAAGGGCGTCAGCCACCACATTCTTTGATCCAGGAATGTACTTGATGTTGAACTGGAATGGCGCCAACTTAGCGATCCACCTCTGCTCACACGCGTCCAGCCGAGCCTTGGACAGGATGTAGGTTAGCGGATTATTGTCCGTCCACACGGTGAATTGATGGCCTCTCAACCAATGATGGAACTTGTCACACACTGCCCATTTTAATGCGAAGAATTCTAGTCGGTGTGCAGGATATTTGGATTGGGCATAACTCAGCGATTTACTTGCAAAAGCAATCGGTCTGGCCGTTGAACCACCTGCAGGCACTTGTGACAGGACTGCACCAAGTCCGTCGGTAGAGGCATCCACAGACAGGAGAAAGGGCTCACTGAAGTTTGGGTGGGCCAGCACCACACGATCTAGCAAAGCCCACTTCAGTTGATGGAAAGCCTGCTGACAATCTGTAGTCCAATCTTCAGCACGGAGCTGTTTGCGGATTTGGCGGCGTTTTCTCCCACCTCCACGCGGACCTTTAGAGCATGAGATTAGCCGAAACAACGGTTTGGCTATGGCAGAACACCCTTCAATAAACTGCTGGTAGTAGACTACCATGCCAAGAAAGGAACGGATCTTCTTCTGAGAGGGAATATTTGTGCCAATTTCCATAAGGTCAGACTCTGTGATGGTGGTGATAGCAGTCACTTTATCAGGGTCAGACTGGATCCCATCTATGCTGATGATATGACCAAGAAACTTCACTGACCTCCTCAGAAAGTGACATTTCTTTGGGGCGAGCTTTAGGTTATGGCTCTGGAGTCTCTGGAAGACCATGTGCAGACGCTCCAGCGCTAGGTCTTCTGTTGGAGCAAACACCAGGACATCATCCAGATAGCACAACAAGCTCATGAAGTTCTGGTCACCGAAGATGTTTAGCATCATTCTCATGAATGTGGCGGGACTATTACAGAGTCCTTGAGGCATCCTATTATACTCATACAATCCAAAAGGCGATGAAAAGGCAGTGTACTTTCGGTCAGCTTCATGCACTTCCACATTGTAATAGCCAGAGGTCAAATCCATGGTTGAGAAAAAGGCATTGCCCCCCAGGGCTGCTAGAGCATCAGCTGGATGAGGGAGTGGGTGAGCATCCTTGACAGTGCGTGCATTGATCCATCGGAAATCATTACAGATACGTAGGTCACCCGACTTCTTCCACACGATCACTAATGGAGATGCAAACTCACTGCTAGACTTTCGTATGATGTCACGCTCTTCCATCTCATCCAATGCCTCTCTCAATTTTTCATACTGGGTTGGTGGTATGCGCCTACATGGCAATCGAAATGGTTTCTCATCCATGACTCTGATGCGATGTAGGAAACCAGTGGCTTTACCACAATCCATCTTGTCCCTTGAAAAGATTGATTGGTATTGAACAATGAGCTCAGCCAGTTTAGCCTTATATTCAGGGGCAACGTCACATGACTCAATGTCCACATCCGACAGCCCCAGTCCTCTTAGCCTTGCCTGAGGGGTGTCAACTGTGCTCGGTGCCACAAGGTGAGGATGATCTGGTAAAGTCGAGTCCTCTGAGACGAGGCTGTGTTTTGTACTGTTGTCCAACGGTACTTGAACTTGTTGTTGGATGTCGAGTTGGGAACCAGCAAACATCTCCACTGAATCACAAGTACTCACATCCGCCAACTTAGTATTACGTCTCAAAGTAACCAGCTTGTCTGATGGATTAATGACCTTTAATGGGAGCCACCCATCTGCTCTCAGGATTGACACCGACCTCCCCACCAAGACTGTTCTCGGTTTAGATCTGGCGGTTGTTGGCTCCACGACAACAGTACATCCAGCCAACAGATTATTCACCTGTGGCAACTTGCCCCAAATCAGATGCTCTGTCATGGGTTCAAGAGTAACAGCTCGCTTGATTTTGATAGTTCCAACTGCATAATGGGCGTCTGAATCGGCAGCTTCCACCCTTGCCAACAAATGTAGCAGTTTCTGCTCTGCATCACTACTGTCACAGAGTGCTGTGGGGCCTTGGTCCTGGATGTCTTGCTTCAGCTTAAACCCGGGTCACGGCACCAATGTAACCTCATCAAATGGTGAATTCGTTCAGAATAAATCAGGTCTGCGTTGTGTTATTAAGGACCAGGAGACAGGATGAGGTGAAACGTTGTTTATCTGTACAGAACAGAATATGGACTGATCATAAATCAGGTTCATCACAGCGGGTACAGCACCTCATGCCCATCTTGTATTAACTGGCCAACTGCCGTATTTACAACATTAATATTAAACAGAAATACAAATAAATAAAATAATGTGTACCTGTACAGAACAGAATATGGACTGATCATAAATCAGGTTCATCACAGCGGGTACAGCACCTTATGAGGAAAATCATTTCATGTCAGCATCAAGCTAACATAATATTTTACTGGAGCGTTTAACTCAGTGGACCTACCTCATGCCCATCTTGTATTAACTGGCAATGAGATGTCTGTGTTCACAATATTTATAACCGCCAATCAGCCAGAGGGGGCGCTGTTTCACCCATTACACATGAACCTAAACTTGGAAGTAATGACAAGTGGAATTATATTCAATATTAACTATGTTACACTTAATTACTGTAACACTGGTAAAAGAAGGAAACCGGGTTTGTAAATCATTAATACCATACAGGTACACTGTAAAATATTGGTTTGTTAACAAATCCTATAAATAAACATGCTTTCTGGAGCTAAACGGCAAAACAATGGTCGTCATCTTTGACTCCTAATTTTATTATTCTTCAGATGGTGTGTCATCACTGTTGCAGCAGTCCTGACACTCGGGACCTGTAACAGATTGTGGGGGCTCGTCCGGGATCAGCACGCCACACATCCATGGGCTACTGCTGATCCAATGATACCGACCACCAGGACCTCTCGTGCTACACGTTCTCAGTGCCAGGAGTGACCCAGTGTGCAGAGGTGAGGCCGGTAACCAGTGAAAAGGGTGTACCCGCCTACAGAGTGCAGCACTGTGGACTCAAGCGGCCGAGATCAGCAAGATGTCTTCCGGTGAGAGAAAACAACTTCTTTGGAGCATCAAGAAGAAGTTACACCAGCTAACAGGTAGTGAAGCCCACCTCATCGCAACTTCTCTTGGAGACGTTGAAGGACTGGACTCTAGTAAGTTGATTCAAGACGATGAAGAAAGTTGTGTTGAATATTTGACTACCTACCTGTCATGTTCAACAATCCTGGGTCGGGAGGACCAGGGTTTGCCATTATTAAAAAGACTAGAATGTATCATAGATGGGACTATGGTGAATCGTGGACAAACTACAATGTCTTTTGAAGCTGAAGCAAGTACAAATGAGCAGGCCATTCCCCGTGTTCAGCCACAAGGCGGCGATGGCGGCGCAGACCCACAGGGACTGAGTCCAACACCACCTCACACCAGCCAATCTCGCAACCAGCAGGTAACCTGGGCATCAGTTCCACCAGCTACAGGGGACCCACTTGTCCCGACTCTCCAACCCCATCAACCTCTGTGCCCACCCCAGTGGTCTGTCCCTCATTCAGAGAACGTTCCAAGTTACACTGGTGAGAGTATGATAGCCATGAAAGATTTGCCACTGCTGTCACGCAGAGAATTCAAAGTGCATGGTGGAATGATTAGTGACACGACATCAGAAATTGGGTACAACAGCATCTGTAAACAGATAGATGAGGGTCTCGAGGAGAATCACACTCCAAATGAGGTGATTAGAGGGGTGCTACGTCTTGTTAAACCAGGTAACTTCAGAGATATGTTAACAATAAAAGACGATCTCACAGTTTCGGAGCTTAAAAGTTTCCTGCAGTCTCACTTAGGTGAGAAAAGCAGCACAGAGCTCTTTCAAGATTTAATGTGTGCTAAGCAGTTTGAAAATGAGACGCCTCAGCAGTTTTTATATAGAATGATTGGACTGAAGCAAAAGATCCGGTTCTCACTCAGACAACCAGACTCAGTCGTTAAGTACGATATATCCACAATTCAGTGTGTCTTTCTCAACACTATTTGCCAGGGCATGGGGGAGAAGTACGACAGTGTCCGCAGAGACCTCAAGACCCTCCTGAGTGACCCCACTGTCAGTGATGAGGCATTGCTTCGCCAAGTGATAAAGACCACGGCAGAGGAAAGTGAGCGGAAGCGTCGACTTGGCCGTGGTTCTACCACCAAAGTGAGTCATGCCCACACAACAAACAGTGAGTTGAAAGAGCAAACAAAGGACGACGTGAAAGTAAATCAGATTAATAATGACTTCACACTCCAAAGACTTAGCGCCCAGGTTGAAGCACTGACACAAGCGATGGAA
Organism: Garcialebias charrua; assembly: GCA_038048925.1. Lineage (NCBI taxonomy): Eukaryota > Metazoa > Chordata > Actinopteri > Cyprinodontiformes > Rivulidae > Garcialebias > Garcialebias charrua. The sequence goes on along the minus strand of JBBPBX010065124.1, from coordinate 2,039 downwards.
AACCTGAAAGCAAGGACAGTTCATGTTCCAGCACCAGAGCAGAGGAACTCAAGACTCCAACCAGAGAGAAGATCTCAAAGAGAGAGAAAGAGCTGTCAGAACTGTGCTTCTCAAGTTAACCCGAACTGTAACCACTGCTTTGTCTGCGGAGAGGAAGGGCATCGTGCTGTAGGGTGCCTGAAGAAAACCAAGCCGTCGGGAAACTGAAGACGATCAGAGCAGGGGGACCACCTCTGATCGGCAAACCTCAGCAGTCCCACCCAAAGAAGAGGCCCAAAACCACTACTGACAGAGAGATGTTAGGTGCATGTTCGCAAGGAACTGACAAGGAAACACCACGTGGTCTAGTAGCTCCCCTAGTAGGTCGCCAGTCCCTTCTGAAATGTATGATGGCAGGTTACCTGGTAACGGTGGTATTAGACACGGGGGCGGGGGTAAGTCTTATAGATCAGGCATGGCTAAATAGATACTTACCCGGACAACAGATTAGATCCTTAAGTGAACTGATGGATGATGAACTTAATGTGAAGGCAGTCACAGGGGACTCAGTACCTTATGATGGATGGGTGGAAGTTGTAGTCAACCTTGAAGGCAACAATGACCCAGGCCTATCGATACGTGTACCCTTCCTTGTGAGCCGCCTTAAGATCGAGAGACCCATAGTAGGCTTTAATGTAATCCACGAGTTCATTAAAGACAATGGGGGGAACTACAAACTTATTGAGCTTATTGGTAGAGCCATGGGGACTGACATTTCTACTGTAAGCACCCTAGTAAGTTTCATCCAGGCTAAAGAACATCCTATACATGAGCCAGCTACTGTAAAAGTAGGTTTCAAAGGGGGAATAGTCTATCCCAATCAGGTGGCTTACATTAAGTGTAGAGTCCCAGACAGTATTAGCTCAACAGAGTCACTTGTGTTGTTTGAACCAGTACTAGATAATGTCCACCTTGAACAGCTTAGTGTTGGAGCGGGACTTTTACAGATAGAAAAGACAGAGAGGCCGTATATTAAAGTACAGGTGTCAAATTATTCCAGCCGGAGTGTGACACTACCTAGTTCAACAGTTTTGGGTTCTATTGAACCTATTGCAAAAATAGTTGAGACTGACCAACCCAAGACCCCTTGTGAAACAGCACCAGTCTCCACCTGTATTGTTGGCTCTGTGAGCAAGTCTAGTCAAGACCAAGAGCCATCCAATACTGCCCACTGGCACCCTCCAGTGGATATTAGCCACCTAACACCAGAACAACAAAAGGAAGTAGAGCAAATGTTATTTGAGGAATCAAATGCTTTTGCCCGAGATGATGGAGACATTGGAAATATTCCGAGTTTGAACATGACCATTAACCTGACAGACGACATCCCAGTCCAACGCACATACACATCCATCCCCAAGCCATTATACAAAGAGGTGAAAGAATACATCCAGGACTTACTGGCCAAAGGCTGGATAGTCAAGTCGAAATCACCCTTTGCTGCGCCTGTAGTGTGTGTGAGGAAACGGGATGGCACGCTAAGACTTTGCATTGACTACAGACAGTTGAATCAGAAGACCGTGCCTGACCGCCACCCGCTTCCGCGCATCCGGGACCTCCTGGACACGCTGGGCGGCCACAGCTGGTTCAGCATTCTGGACCAAGGTAAAGCTTACCACCAGGGGTATATGGCTGAGGGTTCACGCCATATGACTGCCTTCGTCTCACCCTGGGGGCTATATGAGTGGGTAAGGATTCCTTTTGGTCTCAGTAATGCCCCCGCCGCTTTTCAACGCAGTATGGAAGAAATGCTAGACACCCTGCGTGATGATTGTTGCATTCCATATCTGGATGACATCCTTTGCTATTCAAAGGGGTTCACTGAACATGTTGAGGCGCTGCGCAAGGTCCTCAGAGCTCTTCAGCAACATGGGGTTAAGCTTCGCCCAACCAAATGTGAACTGTTCAAAGCAGAGGTCAGATATGTGGGTAGGCTGGTTTCAGAAAAGGGGGTCCGAATCGATCCAAAGGACTATGAAGCTGTCAAGTCACTCAGTCAG